>WEKX01013606.1:145689-163106 GCA_013390025.1 Pitta sordida | reverse complement strand
TCCGCCGCGCCGCCCCCGCGGGAGGGAGGCCGGGCAGGGAGGGGAAGGGAAGGGAAGGGAAGGAAAGGAAAGGAGAGGGAGCCCCGAGCCGGCTGCGCTCCCTCCTCCCTGGCGCAGGTGCCCGTCCCACAGGTCACCGCCCGCCCGCCCCATCCCCACTTCATTTCTTTTTTTAAAAATTTATTTGTATTTAATGATCGCGGGCCTCTGCGAGTCCGCGGGGGTGTTGGAGCAGATTGGTACCATTCTATCTTTTTTTTTTCCCCTTTTTTATTGATTTATTTATAATTTTTTTTTTTTTTTTTTATATTTTTTTGNATTTATTTATAATTTTTTTATTTTTTTTTTTAGATTTTTGTGTGTCCGGAGTCGCTGGAGATTTTCCGCGTGGAAACCCGCACCTGTCTCCCTCTCTCTCTTCTCTGTGTCATCTTGTCTCTTGCCTGCGCTGCTTTGTAGGGGTCCCTGTGATGTGCACACAAGCTGCATAGGCTGTAGTTTGAAACGCGGAACACTTTGTCTTTTGCATCTCCTGCGAGCATAAAAATAAGCTTAAATCAAATGCTTTTCTCCTCACTCCGCCGGTTCGACCAACGCGTGTGTTGGAAGGGAGGCTGTGGAGCCCAGTGCCAGCGGAGGGAAGGGAGGGAAGTACACAACCCCCAGGAACAGGCAAAGCCGTGTTTTTGTTGGAAAAGGGACACACGCTGCCCAGTGCCTGGAGGAGGCAGGGAGCAGCACCCACAGAGCAATTGCATTTTCCTTCTTCCCAGCCTCGCCAACAAATGAAAATACATTCTTGCGGTGGACGAAAACATTTCTAAACCCAGCCATCCTCGTTAATATTAGACTGCTTTTGCGGCCTCACACGGGAACAGGCAGGCTCCACACGGTTTATTTATTTTATTTTATTTTTGTTAATACATATATCACAGCTCAACACCAAATCCTCCAGTCCTGGTACATCGCGAGTTGGAAGTTCAGAGCAGTTCCAGTGTGAATTATTCAGCTCGTGCACACACACACACACACGCAAAACACGCTCCCCTGACTTCCAGGCAGGATTTTCTCCCCCTTACCCTTCTCCCCCCAGCTCGCTGTTATTTGCCCTGGCGCCGTGTTATTTGCCCAGCTCATTTCCTCCACCCAGGATGCCAAGGAGCAGGAGTCTCAGTGGGACTGCTGACCTAACAAGTCTCCCGGTGGCATTTTGAATGTTCTCCCCGAGACAGGAGAGAGAGCAGAAAGCAGAGATTCCCTGGAATCCTTAATTAGACTCAGTGATTTTGGAGTATCAGCCGCTCTCCTCCGGTGCCTGGTACTTCGTTTCGTGACCTTGGGGTTAAGGAGACCAACCAACCCTGTTTATTTTTAATAAAATCTTACACTTGCATGAGACAGTTCTGGGGTTTATTTATTTTTAGCTTCCATCTCATGTGCCTCACAGTTTTATAGTGAGGATTTAGCTAATATTTGGACAGCGCTTTTAAGCTCTATGTGTCCATTAGACTGACCATTTTCTGTGGTTTGCATTTCAGGGAGGTACTTCTGTGCTTTTTTCACTTCAGCAAGACAGAGTTCAAACCCTGACCTTAGTTTTCCCTTCAAATTTTGCCCAATACGTACCTGATTTACAAATGCTGACATAAGGTCAGATTCTGTGCTCACTTACAGGGGTGAATTTCAAAGAATTTCTTGATTCCCCATGGAATTATTCTAGATCTAAACCCAGAATTAGTGTCACAATTTCATATTCATGAAGAATAAGACTTCAATTACGTTGAATACAGCATTTTACATTAATTTTTTTTTGCTCTGGTTTTATTGTAGCAACTTCAGTGTTTTGAGAAGAAACTACTTTTTTTTATTTTGGGGTGTTTTTATTTCTTGTTTTCTCTTTGATTCTCTTCAATCTGCTTTGATTCTGAGAAAAAGGGGAATGAAAAAGTCATTTGGGGGCCTCCTGCTCAAACAATCTGGAGGGTTTTTTTAAATTAAGATTAATACCCGGATCCAGGGAAATTCCCTAATGCTTGGCACGATGTTCCTGGCACTGAAGAAGATCCACTGCCACTCACATTCTTTCTCAGCATTCAGGAAATCCTGACCTTTTCTCATTTTCCCTGTGTTTTAAGGGAGGCAAACCTATGCCCAAGTAATAACTGAAAATAAGAATCCTTTAGATGCTAACTAATAAAATATCTTTTTCCAGAAAAAAACGGATATTCCACGTTTTGGATTAAGTCATAGGCAAAGAGGAACGTCTGCTACCCAAACTTCATCATAAGGTTTGACTCCTGCTTGCAGCTAATGAAGATCTCCTTAATTAAAGGTTTACGACGTGGGTACTAATGTCAATGCAGTAATTTTCTGCTGTCTCAAAATGTTAATAGATCTGGCGGAATATATAGAAAATATTGTGTGGATATTTTGTATATTCCCAGGGTTTAAGAGCTCTGTAAGTCAGAGGAAATCTGAAGGATATCTTGAGGGTTTTTTTTTTCAGTCGTGTATCTTTATTTGTTTGATATATAAAGACTGTTTGCTGGAACTTCTAGCGTTCATCTGTACGTATCTGTTACAATTATCCTTATCATTTAGCAGAAGGATAATCCCCCAGTGGAAGCAGGAAATGACATTTAAAGTCATTTTTATAAGTGCAGCTTGAGTTAATTGCCAAAATATACATTTGGAATGGATTAAAACCACTGACCTGTGGAATTTATGGAAAAACATCGTTGACTTCTGTGGACACACCACGTTTAAAGGAACACCTCCTTCCCTGGGAGCTGGGTAGGAAACTGAAATTACTCCCCCAAGAGCAGTGTCTAGAGCTCTGTCCTGAATTATGTGAAGGCATCTCATGGTTAGGGAGAGCGGAGAAGTCAGGATTTTCTTGTGACTTTTTCGAAGTTTATGAAGATTCTGTTGAACAACTTTTATTTCCAGTCACCTCTGGTTCCTCTCAGTCACATTTTCATTGCCATTGAAGTCATTGAATCAGCTGCTTGAGTCTGATCAGAGTAACTCTACTACACTGATTCATGAGAGAGGATGGAGGAGGAATTGGACTTTCAAGGTGATTTTGGAGGGAGTTGCATTGTTTGGTTTGTTTGTCTAAAACAGCAACAACATGTTTCCCCCTATTCTTCCTAATTATAGAGGGAAAACTAAAATATATGTCATTTTGAACTGAATGCCTGTATTAAATTGGTTCGACTCCTGTTTTCTGCCATCTGTGGGATAACTAGAACAGAGAGTAAGAACAAAAAAACCCATATACTAAATGACTCAGTCACATTTCCTTTAGGAGAGACATCATGCCCCCCATTCTTGTCAAACATTGTGGCTGTGAAAGAAGATTGTGACATCCTGGGTGTGGAGAGGAGACGCTGCCCTTCTGTCATTGAATAGAGGGACCCAAATCCCCATGATCGTATTTTGGTTCAGCACCTGCACATCATTTTTCTGTACGTTCAGATGGCCTCCAAAACAATCCCTGCACAATGCCAGGGTGTAATTCAGCTTAATTAAATCCTGATTTTTTCCCTCTAAATGTTAAGTACCTCGTAAACCCGGCTGTGGAGAGAACCAGAATATGTTCACGGGGAGGAAAATGAGACAAGGAGGTGCTGCTGAAGCCTCTCAGAAGACTGGCTGCCTGCATGACTTGTCACTGTCAATACAGGGAAGACTCATATCCAAGCCCTGAAGTGATGGAGACGGTGCTGCTCTCCACAGTCTTTGCTTTTCCTTCTGTCCAGACTGACCACAGAAGGTCCTTTTACAGAAAATTTGGCAGGGGGATGTTAATGATACCTTGGGATGGAGCTGAGGTGCAGCCTTGGAACCTGTGGACACTCAGAGGTGTCACACACCTAGAGACACGTGTTTTGGAAGTCCAAAGCTTAATCAAAGCTTAAATATGAGATAAATGATTGTCCCTTCAGTATCTTACAGGTTTTTAGGAGAGTTCATAACCACAACACTCAGGAAGGGGGTGGCATCACTGCTGTGGGTACAACAAGTTTTTCTCATTAATACTTAATGTCTGGTTAGAGTCAGGTTTAAAATGGTGATGGTGCTCCCAGTTTTGATGTGGTTAATGCTTTCCGTAGGCTCAGAATGTTATATCAAACTCTTTTTCAATGGATTCCTTTAGAAATCAAGTCTTGAGTAAAGGCCAAATGTTTCCATCACTGAATAAAGAAGATATAGAGAATCACATTTACACATATTAGACAATGAGTTGGTGTTGGGTTACAGGCTGGACCTGATGATCTCCAAGGTCTCTTCCAACCTTGCTAATACTGTGATAGCACAAATTTAATGGTGAACAAATGGAAGAATAAGTAATAAAGAGGAAAATTATTGTTACTGAATGACCTGGAGTGCTAAATCATGGAACCAGAGAATGGTTTGTGTTGTAAAGGACATTAAAGATCATCTAATTCCAACCCCTTTGCCATGGGCCAGGAACCTTCCATTATATCAGGTTGTGCAAAGATATCAGTAAAGACATTGGAAAGATCTAAACCTACTCTCAGTTTATGAAGAGGTCAAAATAAAATTTAAAAAAAAAAAAAGTCTGAATATTAGGTAAATGCAACACAAGGTAATAAAGAATGAATGAATTCATTTCCCAGCCCACAGAGCCCTAAACAGTGACACTGTTTGCCCTGGAAAAGCTGTCACAGGTAGCGACGTTCAAGAGGATGTACAATATGTATTTTTAAATGGACGCTTTCGTGTGCTTTGTGGAAAAATCTGTGCCTGTTTGTGTGCCTGTGTGAGTGGGAGCTTTGTCAGGAGGTTGGTGGCGGTTCCTCGTCTCGCAGCCTCAGAACCTTTTACTCCTGCTGTTCCTCAGCCCCTGGTGAAGCCCCAGGGACCAGCTCTGCCAGGGCTGTTCTCAGCATCCTCGTAACACCCACGCTTTCAGGAGGGAATAATTATGAGCTAATAACCACTCACTTGTTTTGTGGCTTTACTGAGGTCCTGCAGACTGTCAGGAGGGATTTGGTTTTTTCTCCTGGATGAAACTGGCCGCACATTATCTCGGTTATTTGGAAGTAATTTCATTTCTCTGCGGTTCACCTGGAGCATCAGGGACGAACAGCTGGCCTTGGGTGGCTCTTCACCACAGTTCTGCTGTTCTGCACACCCACCCTTCCCTCATCAGTGCTGTATTTGCCTTTCATATTTATGGTTGAATTAACTCCAGCTCTTAAACTGACGAGGTCTCTTGCCTCATGTGGGATTGGCAGGGCTCCTGAAGGTTACAGGACCTTCGCACTGGGGCCATCTGGATGCTCCTCCTTTGGGCCATTTGCGCTTTTGCAGAGGTCTTGAGATTGGAGACAGGTTTTTTTTTTCATTTCCTACATAAAGCACTAAACTGCTGTGCTTTGATTTGGGGGTTTAAAACAGGGACAAACCATATTGCTTTGGGATGGATGGGAGACCAGCTCTGAGCTCTGTTTTTACACGCTGTGAAACTTCCCATAAACGGTTTGTTTAGTCAATAAGGGTGTGATTAAAGCGGTGATGAATATTCCACGCAGAATTTTGGCATTGGGAAGTTCAGAGGCTTTTGTGTCCAAAGAGAGTGATGTGATGATATCTCTACAGACTGTTCTCTCGTTGAACAGCCTATAGGATTCCCCCTGGTAATTCTTCCATGGAGCATAAATCTTACAGATGAGCTAATGAGAACATCTACAAACCAACAAACAAATGCAAACACCCAAATCTTGCTTCTCTCACGCTATTTCCTGGAAACTCTATTGCATTCCTGCCTCAGTTATTTGGAGTTATAATTATCCAGGTTGATTTTCATCATGTTCCCCAGGACTAATCACAGCTCCATGAGCACAGACTAAAATCCTGGCACCCCCTGAGCTGTGTGAGGGTTTAGTTATGAATAACCCCATTCATTTATATCCCTTGTGTGTCCACAGGTTAGAAACTGGGGTATGTACACAGCTACACACATCTCACTAGTGAGAAGGGTGCCAGGCAAGTAGAATTCCTTGGTATTTAGGAAAGAAAAACATTAGCAAGAGGAATTTTTTTTAATTTTTTTTTTCTGCCTGCCCCTTTTGAAGCTTTGTTTCACGTTAGCCAGAGGGAGAGAAAAAACACATTATACGAGTAAATTGTCTGGAGAAGGTAAGGAGGGCCCCAGTAAATGATGAAAAGCCACACAAGTGTGTATTCAAGCAAAGATGGTGTTTTCTGGGAGCACACTCTTGGAGGAAAATTCTGTTCTGTAACTAAATATCTGGGAAGAAGTTGGGATTTGCTTGAATTGCTTTGTGTCGAGATTTTCACCCCGGTCCCCCTCCATTTTCCCCTTTCATTCCTCATCCCCTCTGCCCCAGTGTAATGTGTGTGGTTGTGCCCAAAACCCTGAAAAATTCCCTTGAAATCTGAGATCCCTGATGACCAACACCGATTTTTCCGATGGCCAGGCTCAGGCCGTGCGATTTTGGAGCGATGCAGACGGGATATTTTAAAATTCTGTTCTGTCAAGGAGTGATTAGGACATTAATTTGGGCCATATTAGAACATCTCCCCTGTGCTGGTGGGAGGAGAGACCCTCTTTCATGTTTAATCTAAAGAGGGAGTGATGACTGGCGAGGTTGTCTCACATAGGGACATCTGCCACTGCAATAAATGATGAGCTCAGAGAGTGGAAATGTTTCGGCTGCACTCTCTAAACGTGGATTTTTTCCATGCCCAAGGCAATGAAAGCCCTTAGGTAGCGGCTCTGTAGATTTTTTTCTCATTGTGGGCAAAAATAAGGATTTTTTTTCCTATTTTATTATTATTTGTTAGCCCAAGGCTTCTTCCTTGAAGTTGCTGCGGGTTGTTGACGCTGACTTCACATTCCATAAACAGCCGAGTCATGTTCAAGGGGCAGAAAAGTGACCTCAGAGATGACACAACCACTGGGGGCAGAGGAAAGTGAACGACAGTCAAAGGAAAGGGCACCTTTTCCTTGGAGTTTGCCAGCAACTTTTACTTGATGTGTGGGTTTAGCACTTCTGTGTTAGAAGTACCTTTGAATTAGAATGGAATAGAAAAGTTGCTTCATGTGCTTTTTTTTTTTTTTTAAACTCTCTTACTTTTAACTTTAATTCCTCCCACCTGTGACGAATAATTTAATTCGGAAAGGCAAATAAGAGCTCGTTAGCTGATGCTCTGCTACAAAGTAAGGGAGCAGGTTTTTGTGCCTGGGGACAGACTTTTACAACCATTTTGAAATGGCACAATACAAGGCAATAAATCCCACAGTTCACTGAGGACCAGGGGAACACCCTCCGACCTTTTTTTTTGCTGGGATGCAAGTTTTCTTCATCTTAAAACCCCTTGTATTTGAATATTGGTGACATCTGAGTGTTCTCCATCATTCTCCTCAACAAGGAGGCAGCAGTGTTTCCTGCAAAGTATTTTTCTTTGTGTCTCATTCTGTGTCTGGGTGTTTTGAGAGAGGTTAAGTTTCCTTCAAAGAAAGGTGAGTTGTTACTAGTCTCACTGTTTTAGAGTGAGTGTTAAATATAAATATAATATTGTGTTCAATATAAAGCTGTCTTTTTTTTTCTAGAATAGATATTAGAAGAATAAGGCAATAATAAGATGTCTAATAATATGTCTGTGTCCCTGCCCATAGCATGGGGGGTGTTGGAACTGGGTGACATCTAAGGTCCCTTCCAACCCAAGCCATCCTATGGCACTGGGATTGTTTTCTGTAAAATTGCCTTTTACCTCACCTTAATGCTTTTCAGGAGTAATCTAAATGATTCCTGTGAATACCCACCTTAGTTTCTGGGAATGATTGTGAGTGGATGTAAAGCCTGGGAAGAGAACCCTCAGTAGTGACAGGTCATGTCGTGGATCTCCCTGGTTTATCCTCTTCCCTAGAAGAGCACCTTACCATCATCTTACCTTAACCCTTAACATCTTACCTTAACCCCTGCCAGGCAGAGTACAGACTAACCCTCCGGTTTTGGGTGGTAATTGTAGACCTGAGAAAAAACTTCTGGTGGTTGGAGTCTTTCAGGGGAAATGTAACTCTTCAACCCAGCTGTGGGTGCTCCCTCCCTCCCTGGAAGCATTGGATGGGGCCCTGAGCAGGCGGGTCTAGTGGAAGCTGTCCCTGCCCATGGCAGGAGGTTGGAATGAGATGAGTTTTAAGGTCCCTTCTGTGGTTCTGTCACTATTACAACCTTTTAGGTGCAGGCAGGGCAGTGGGTCTGTGCTGCAGACACTGCAGCAAGAGATGCTGTGAGGTGAGGGTCGTTCCCAGCTGAGGTGCTTGGCACTCTGGAAAAAGCCATTTCATGGAGCCAACTTGTGCTTCTGGGAAAGGACTCTCACACCCCTAAAGACACCACACTAATTCTCAGTAGGAGAATGACCCTTTCAGAAAGAGCTACTGAAATGATCTTTCAGGTTCCCTCTTGTACAGGGTGTGACTTTGCTGGAGGTTTTGAAGCATAAGAAACCGAGGTTCAATTTCACCTTTTACAAGGCTGTCAACATTTATTCCAGAAAAAAAACCCATCTTGAGTCTTATCCTTACTTTAAGGTCGTACGTTCAATGTACTTCTAACTACAGGGGGAAACAACCCTCCAGTTTATTTCCCTTTCTTTCAGAAGCTCAGCACATGAACAAGATACTTAAATTGCTGCGGAAATGCAGCGAGGGACATACTAGAATAACTGCTTTGAATGTGGTTTGATTGGAGATACACAGTGATTCTAGTTTCAAAAGACAACTTCAGCACAGTAGGTGAAGAAACAAAGGATCACCTACTTTGATATTTGTCCTGTCTCAAAATCTTATTTCCATTCTTTTCTGCTCCTCCGTGACTCCTTCCCTTGCACCTTGGCATCACACAATTCCTGAGTAATCCCCACTTTCAAAAACTGTTTAAAAATTGGAATGCTCCACTCCCTGTTGGATTGTGGACTCACAATTTGAGGCTGAATCTGCAGACCTTAACAGAGATAAAATCCATATTGACCCCAGGCTCTTTGACGGCACATGGCAAATGTCACCTGAGTTATTAACAGCCAAACAATGGTGGGTTCTGTTCTATATTTGAGGAAGCCTTTACTGATGAATTGGAGATTTCTTCCTCATCCCAGATGCCTGATTAGTTTATATTCTGATCCACACAGTTTGCTAACCTTTATGATTTTTGTACTAGCTGGAGTAAGTGCAGAAGTCGTTATTCAGCCTATAAATGGCTAATCATTTTTGAAATTTAAGATTAGAAATGTACATTAAAAATGTTGAATTTAAATCTAATCCTCTGTTCACTCACCAGTACTGGGCTGTTTGAGGATACACTGAAAAAAATCTTTGTCTCTCTCAGAACTGGCATTTTTATTTCCTATTCCTGTGCACCACTGACTGTTTTAAAGAGCAATATCTTGTCAGGCACAAGGGATGAAGCCTAATCCTTCCTTCCTGGGACTCCTTTGTGTCAGAAACCCTCAGGCAGAAAAGCACATGTGCATCCCTTGTCTTTGAGGAGAAATCCCTTGGTTTCCAGCTCCTCACGTGGTGTTGGGCACATGGGTTTATGTATCCAGGACTGGAGTCCCAAATTTATTCCCTTCCAGTGACGTTGGTAAAAGTGAGATGGTAACAAGGATGTGGAGGAAAAAAGAATCATTTTGACATTAGAGCCTGCGAAACCTTCTATGTTGTCTTCTCCTTGTGACTCACATGAATTATTGATCACGACTCCAAATCAAACAGACTCATCAGGGCTTTTCTCCTTTGGCAGAGCCGTCCCCTCCCTGCCTGGTGTCAGGGCTTGGCATCACCTGTAGCCCTGAGCTCTTCAGTCATTCACCCAAAACTTTGGGGGTTTTTCTGACTGAATATATTTCCATAAAACAGGGTTGTTCCTGTCATGGGGAGAAAAAAAAAAAAAGAAAGAAACCATTCAATCATGCCAACTCCTAAATATCCGGCGTGCTTTCTGCCACCTCCCAGTCGTGTTTTGGAACTCCAGGCGTGTCCCTCCCGTGTCACCCCCAGCTCAGGGGTTTGTAGGATGCTGTCCGGGCTGTGCAAGGCGTTAACCCCAAAGGGAAGATCCTTTCCCTGGAGAATCCTTTGGTGGGTGGGAATTCCTCGGGTGGAGCCCTTGTGTGAGGAGGTCGGCAGAAATCCCTCAGGTGAGTTAGGTTTTTGCAGTCGATTATGGGCCTGGTGTAATTGTGTCGGATATACAGAGTATTTTTCCATTTTTTCCATTGTTCTTTGAACTCCCCACGAGCACGACCCCGCCATGGGAGGTAGGAACAGACCTGTTCTTTCTCTGAACAGCAGGATGGGAAATGCTTTTGTGATCTCCTTTCCCTAATGGACGAACGCCCCGCGTAGAGTTTCAGCAGCTTGTGGTTCCTTCAAAGTAATCTATAGGGGTGGGAAAAAAGAAAAACCTGCTGGAAACACTGAATTTGAAAATATTTTAAAACCAGAGAATTAATTAAAATGAGTGTTAAAAAAAAAAAAAAGAAAAAGGGAAATGTCTGGATGTTTTCTGTTGTATTCCCCAGAATTCAGAGGGAATTATTTGGTAGTAAATCATATTCACTAAAGGATAACCAAATGTTGTAATGTTGTGTCACTACATCCAAGGAAAGCCAGATGTAACCTGATCCAAATTCCCTGAATAATCCAGTTTACTTTGGTTGCACTGCTGCTTTCTGTACAAGTTTTGACTGCTGGGAAAGTCTCTTAGGTGGGTTTTTTGTTGGTTGGGTGTTGGTTTTTTTTTTTAGTAAGAATAATAGTGGAAGGGTTTAAAATTTATGCAGGTACTGAAGTTCCTAATTAAATAATTCCTATCTAGGTCAAAGATGAAAAATCCAATAACTGTAATGGTATATAAAGGTGATTTAAATATATGCCTCTATAAAACTTCACAGCTGAATTTCTTGCCAGGTTTTCTGTACCCAAATAAACCCCTTTTCCCTCTGTGTGTTATCCTGAGTCATGCTCTGGGATCCTCCCTGTAGACACAGGCAATAAAAGCACTAATATCCCACCTTTTTTTCTTTTTATTAAGCCTTCAAAGTCACAGAGAGTCTGGTGAGGGATGAGTGTGTGCGTGGCCCCGAAAATGGTCTGTTTTAAAAGAGTTTCCTGGCTTTATTGGCAGTTTAGAATTTAAACTGCTCACATATATGCTATTGAAAACAATTCTTGTCAGGAAAAAAATACACAGTTTGAAATAAATGGGGAAGTGTCTTCTTTGGTAAAAAACTGTCTCCCCCTCTCCCCCAGCTTTCAGCATTGACAGACTCGGAAAAATTTCCCAGTCCCTTCCCCTCAGAACAGTGAATATAAAAATTGAAAGTACATATATACTAAAAGACAGAGATTTTATTTTCCTTCTGTATTTTTCATGTGCTGCAACAGACTGTGCAACTCAACCCCTCTGAAGTCGAGGGGAGCCTTTTCATTGATTTTAGCGGCAGCTGGATCAAACCTTGAGTGAAGAGCAACGTGCAAATCCTTTCAGGTGAGAGGCACCCAATGGCAGCCCAGGCTCTGCCAGGGCAGGATGATGCTGCTGGGACATTATTTATCTCCATTTTCAGTGCTGGGCTATGTGCAACCTGCCTTTTGCTGCCCAGAACCTGCTTATTTGGGGTGGGAGATAGAAAAGGGCATTTTTTTTTTTACGGTGACTTGAGAGCGAGTCTTGAAATAAAAAGATGCAGGAGGCCGGTGGGTGCCTGGAATTGAGAAAGCTTTGCCACGTTTGGTGCTGGGAAGGGGGTTCTTTCAATGTGGCGTGTTTTGATAAGTGGGATGAGAATTTTTAAAGTCCATAACTTGGTTTATAAACTTCAGCTCAGCTGGACTTAATCCCACAGCCAGCAAATCCACAGACCAAGTAGCCCAGCTGTGGCCTCATTTGTTAAGATCCTAAACCCAAGAAGACGTCTGGGATGATGAATTATTTTTTTTTTCCTTTCCCTTTTTATAAAGAGCTTAATAAAGGCAGACAGGAACAAGATGTGCAGCAAGCCCAGCTCTTTCAGCAAAAAAGGAGAGGAAAGATGCATTGAAATAATCTTTGGGCTGGTCCAAATTCGGGCCCCGTGTCTGTAAAACTCTTCTCTGCCTCAGGGGAAATCCTGGTTTGGGGAAGCACAGAATCACAGGCCTGTGGCTCCTTGTCTTGGGTGTATTTCCTCAACAGCAGCACTTTACTGATTTCAAGCCTGTGCCACGTTTGTAGAATGAGAGTCTCACCTTGTCACTCGTGAGCAAAATCTTTGGGGATAAATCCCAGGGCTGGTGTGGTTCTCTAAGTGAAACTGCAAATTTGATTTGATGATGATGTGGCTGGGGCTATGATGGAGAAATCTTCTTCCTTGCAGGAGTGAAAAATGATAAATAATTTGAATTATTTTTTATTGCTGTCTCTACTGTTAAAGAATATTACAGATTATTTAATACAATATATTAATAAAGGCAATAGTCACTAAAGAAAGAGCCTGTTTTAGAAAAATCACATTTAGTGCAGCTGTAAGTTTTTCTAAAAAGCCATCCATTATTTGTAACACCTTTTAAAAATATTGAATGCTTTGTGTTTAGCAAATGCTGGTGTACCCTTTTCTTCTCCTTTTCCCAGCTGAGTTTGATGTTGGTGTGGCATTTTTTGTTTACTTCAATGGTGAGATGTGCAAGGAGACTTTACACACAGAGTCTGCTCTGGTTCCCTGTGAGATCCATCTGAATTCAGACTGCTGACTGCAATGAGGTGGGCCTGGCAGAAGAGATTGTTTTGCTTGTAAAAGAGAGACTGAATGCAGATATTTATGATTACAGAGAACATAAGTGAAACTGGAGCAGCTATTTATTTTTTTTTATTTTTTATTTTTATTTTCCCCCACAGTTTTCCCAAGGGGAAGAGAAAAATAAGCATGTTTCCTTGAAGTAGGTTGCATATAAATTTTAAGTCAGTGGAAGGGAGTATTTCCTCACCCTGCACTGCAGACAGGCTGTTAAGGTAACTGATACTGGGGGTCAGGCACCCAAAGTACTTTCCAAAAGTATTCAGTGATTTTGGGGCTCATGGTCCCAAATAGACCTCAGATTGAAGAGTAATTTCGTTGAGTTTGAATCAGATTGATTGAGTAATTCTTCTGGCACAACTACAGTCTTTATTCACTTTAAGAAGGGACTCTACACACTCTTTCTTCAGGAAGCTGGGATGAAACGTGGCTCCTGGGCAGGTGACAAGTCCCCTTATTCTCCATGGGGCAACACTTTCGTGCCCAGAAGTCACCGGTGCAGGCTGGAGTGTTACTAACATGGCACCAGCACAGAAAGAAGAGCAAACCCCCATGAACCAGTTATGGAATTACTGCTGTGATGAGTTGGACAAGGTGTCTGTGGATGATTTAGGGTTTCTGTCTGAAGCTGTAAAGGTGACCCCATGAACTTCTCCAGCAGGTAGGCAATTAGCTGTTCGCTGACTCAACATTCTTTCCACCAGACTGGGGGCCGTAATTCAGTGTTAATTGTTGCCAGCCAGGAGTCTGCTGAGCTGAAACTCTCCAAAGGCAGGATGCCAACTGCAAATCCAAGGGCTGGGCTGTGCTGCTGGAATGAGTTGAAAAGAATTGTGCAGAGCCTTGGTGGAAAGGCTTATCAGCCCTCTTGGCCAATAACCTCATGTGGCCAACCTCACCAATAATGGTTCTTGGCCAACTTGACCAAAGGTTGCTTCAAACCAGCTTTAGTGGGTGGATATTGCTCATCTCCAGCTCGTGAAGGTGCTGTGGGTCAGACCAAATTCATACCAGGGATAAACAGGCAGAGCCCATGGAATGTGATGGAGAAAAATGGTCTTCAGCAAGGACTGTTGGGATAAAAAAGGACATCTGGGTGTAGCTGGAGAGTCTTTTACAGTCCCTGTACTCAACACGTGCTGCCCCAGTGCCTCCACACACCAGGCTGAGAACCCGGAGCACTGGCATTGCTGCCTCTTGTTGGAAACTGTGCTTTTCATTGGCTGCACGTGGAGAACTTCTGAAGTCAAAATAGTTTCAGGTGAGGGTTGGGACCAACAATTTTGTTGACTTCTGGCAAGGGGTGAAAGGGAGATGGGTGAGTGAGTGCACTTGCTCTGTGAGTTGTTGGTACTCTTTGGGATGTTACATATCTGGCAAAAAAAAGCCAGTGGGTTTATAAAAAAACTGAGAAAGAAATGGAGATTACAGCACACTATGGGTCAGATTATAGATATTTAATCAAGTAGGTCAAATTTTACGACTTATCTTCTTATCAGTGTCCATTAAAAAATGAGGCCTGGCTTCAAAAGTTGCAGCACTTCAGCTCATGTTAAAGGCAGTGGAAGATCACTGGTTTTTATTTCACCACCTCACAGAAATGATAATTGCCACAAAACCCTGCTGGCTCAACAAGTCCTCACAGCATCTCGTTACCCTGTTCTGGGCACGGCCACGAGTGATGCTCAGGGTGCTCTCCTGGGAGGCCTTGCTGAAATCTGTGTTTGTGCAGAGTCTTCACACAGGGAGCTCATTGTAGGGCTGGGGGGGCGAAGCCTCATTATATTTAAAAAAAAAATAAATCCAAGGTGTTAGGCTATTAAATATCAGCAGAATGAGACTCAGCTGTATTTCCCTGGATAAATGAGCACATTGGCTTGAATATCGCGATGCTCGCATTTAGATTTTCTTTCTGCAGTTTTATTCACTTATTTCCTAATTCAGAAAATGCACTAATTTGCAGGTTTGCCCATCCCTGGTATGAATTAGGGCGCTTTTACTGTGTGGTAAAATTAAAAACCACAGACTAGCAATAATATCTGTTCTGAAAAAAACCCCCACCCTCCTTAATTAAGCAATAGGACATGAAAGGCTCTATATTTCTGAGTCATTATAGCACACCTCATGTTGTTTTATAAGGCATGAAATCTAATGCAGAGTGACCACCCAAGAACTGCAGTAATTGCCCTAAAAACACTGCCTGGAGTGCCTGGTTGCTCTTGTGAAATGGAATCAAGATGTAAAAATAAGGACTGCAGGGAGACCTGTGCACTAAAAGGACCCTCTCAGCTGTGGCTGTTGCCCTCCGTGAGATCCTCTCACTCCGGGCTTGTCTCGTGGAAAGTTTTAGAGAATGTAACTGAATGGTGCAAGTGCAATTAAAGATGTGTAAATTCATTGTAAACAAATTGTTGAAGGGAATTAAACTCCCTCACGGACAGGATCTCGTGGGCTCTCCTGAATTCTTTAGATTTTTCTTTAGCTTTTTACAGACCCTTCTTCATTATATTTATTAGCTGGGGTTTTATTTTGGGCATTTAGTTAATCACTTCTACACAAACAATAATTAAATGGCCATCACCTTGGAAACTGGCCACAGAGTTAATCTTGAACTCAAATACAAGGGGCTGGTGCAGCCAATAAAGCAACGAACCCGATTTGTTCAGACCGGGAATACAAAAGATAAAACATTTCAAAATATCAAACCTTAGTAAAGGGCCACATTTTCCAAGCATTTGTGCCCTCCATTTGTGTTCCTCCAAGAACTCTGTGAAACACATGTCAGCTTGAATGGATGCTTTAGACTTCCCTTCAGGAGAGAGGAGGGAAAAAAAAGAGAAGGTGAGAGACAGCCATAAATACCTTTGCTGGAAACTCTCAAGCCAACCTTTTCCCTTTCCCATTTTCGTTCTGAATTTTCTTTAATTGAAACCTCTGTGGCAATTCTAGCCTTCATTGAGCATTGAAATGCCAATAGAGCTGCTCTGTAATGGAGGGCTCTGTAGCAAGACTGTACAATAATATCCTGGTGCAATATAACAGTGGGGAGCTGGGGAATGGAATCGATTTCCAAAAGAACTGGAATGACGCGCAGCGCTCCCGAACTTCTCTGACTCTGGCTCTGATCAGTTCTGGTTCACCTCCTTCCCTAAGAGAGGGATGTTTAATCTTGTCCAGAGCCAGGATGCAGCTCTTTTTCCTCCCTTTTCCCTTTGTGCACCATTATGCCATTATCTTTATTTACCTGCCATAATGTCTTAATTAGGGTATATTTATGTTTATATATGTCACTACTGGAGTTATTTCTTTGTGGGACAGTGAATGTGATCTAATGAGGATGTCATCAGTTGAAAGGAGAGAGAACTGAGCAGGTACTGATCGAATTTAAGAGAATCCAGGATACTCCTGCACAGAGGATTTCTGATCAGGAGATCTGTGGTTCCACTGGAAAAGGTCCTTGATTGAGCACCAACTTATAACCCCACCATGTAAATACAACAGCTGCAAAATGGTTCTGCTTGGTTTTTAAAGTGTCTTTCAGTTTTGGGGAACTTTACTTGTGAGATGCACTCGCTGTGGGAGACACACGTGAATATTTACAGTTCTGAAATGAAATTCTTCTTCTCTGTACGAATCCATACGTAGAATCAGGTTCTAAGTCAAGTCAAGGGACTATGCTTTTGGTGGTTTCTCTTTTTGATTTCTTTTGGGTTTCTTGATCTCTCCACATCCTATAAATGTCTTCGAAGGAGTGGCAAAAAATGGATCTTCAGAAAAACGTGACAGCCCATAAAATGTATTTTGAAATATTTCTTATTTGAATTAGAGGAAGCAATGCAACAGATCATAATGGAGTCAACGTTCTTGCCTTGTTTTACACTTGTTTTGCAGTGATGTAGCACTGTTTGTCCTTAAATAAGAGACTTTATGCTCCTGATTGAGCAGAGATTTTTCCCTCACCTTTCTGTTTCATGAACATGATCCTCATGTTTCAGAAACCTTCCCTCACAGGCACAAGCGCTATTAGCTTCCTTTACAAACAGTTAAATGTATTTGCATTTCAGAAGACACTGTCAGACAGACCAAACCCTCCCCTTTAGACCCTCTTTTGCTGCTGCCTGTGGTGAACACAGGGTTTATTATTTCCCTCTCTTTTCATTTCCCTTGTTTCGTGCCGCAGCCGTCGCAGCCTGTGTCTGAGCTGACCTCTGCTCCATTCTGTAAAGTTTTAGTAACATCAGACAATATCAGTTTTATAGAAAACCCATTTCAGTCAAAGACCGCAAATTCAAAAGCGTAAACACCCAGTGATCAAGAGGAACGCTCCTCGCCTTCATTGGCTGCGTCAGTTCATCTCACAGTCCTACAGAAGTAGGATGACGGAAGGATTAATAGTTTTTACCATCTGTGTGCCGTTTCAGAGCGTGCGCGGAGCTCCTGCTGTAACTCACACCGGGTGAAATGCTGGAGAAAATAAAGGGTGAAACGTGAGCGATGCCCCGGCGGCGCTGGGCGCTGCACCTGCGGCACGGGGCCGCCAGAGGGCGATCGCCCGCTCCGGCTCCAGCGCTGCCGCCGCC
>WEKX01013606.1:109109-145574 GCA_013390025.1 Pitta sordida | reverse complement strand
GTGCTGCCTCCACCTGCCTGCACAGCCCTGCCTGTGCTGCCCTCACCCTGCCCGTGCTGCCTTCACCTGCCTGCACAGCCCTGCCTGCACCCTGCCAGTGCTGCCTTCACCTGCCTGTGCTGTCTCCACCTGCCTGCACTCCCCTGCCTGCACCCTGCCTGTGCTGCCTCCACCTGTCTGTGCTGCCCTGCCTACACCCTGCCTGTGCTGCCTTCACTCTGCCCGTGCTGCCTCCACCTGCCTGCACAGCCCTGCCTTCACCTGCCTGTGCTGCCTCCACCTGCCTGTGCTGCCTTCACCTGCCTGTGCTGCCCTCACCTGCCTCTGCTGCCTTCACCTGCCTGCACAGCCCTGCCTGCACCCTGCCTGCACAGCCCTGGTCACCAGGCACTAATGAGAGCATGCCGTGGTTTCCCCATATTAAATAAAGTCCCTCAGGGACTGAGGACCTTTGCAAACCTCCTCACGTCCCTCTTTTCCAGGCACCCGCTTTTCACCTGCCTCCTCCCGAATAAGAACGGACAATTTTATCAATCTCCTCCTTTCTCCCCTGAAAAATCCCAAATCCTTTTAAATCAAAATGTTGTGCTGCACACACACAATCCACCTTAATAACAAAAAAGGAGAAGATGAATGATACCTGAGAGGTATTTATCATGTCACTGGTAGTGCTGTTGGTGAGCAAGGGGCACTAGGAAACTCCCTTGACTAGAACAGAATTAAAATGTGCAAATTTCCCTGTATTTAAGGAAATGGGGGAGCACAGGGGAGCTCCTGGGGAAGGCTGGGGAGGGCACAGGAATCTACTTGCAAACAACTGCAAGAATTGGAGGTACATGTTTAGTAGCTTTAATTCAATCATCAAATCTCCCAGGATTCGTGGGTCAGTTAATGAGGTACTACACATTTATCTTCAGAATTAAACCTGAATACTGAGCTTTGGCCACTTCTGTGTAGAAAAACCCCAGCCTGGCACCCGCCCCACTGGAACTGGGTGGTTACAAAGACCTTGATGGATGTTGCTTTACCAACGATCTTTGTTCTGTAATCCCAGGGTTTCAGTCCCAAATGTCAGTATTGTCCAAATCTTCCTTTCTCTCTACAGGTGGCCAACACTCTGTTTTCTGTTCTGTTGTCTTCTCCAGCCAGAGATGGTCTTATGGGTATAAAGCCTGTAAAGCCTTTTTTTTTTTTTTTTTTCTGAAATGAACACCATTATGCAAATTGTTGCTTGAAAATGAGCGCAGGCCTAGGCAGTGTAATTCAGACTCAGCTCTCACTGAGATCAACTATAATACTTGTCTAAATAACAGAAGGGTTTGCAGCACGGGGCAGGTATGCTGTGTTTGCTGATACAAGCTTTGGGAGACCAAAAGGTGAATTTTTGGCACGTCAAACGGCAGCAGAACCGTGTTCTGTCTGTCGCAAAGTCTTGTTGGATTTGAAGGATTTCTTTTTACCTTGCCCAGGTCCCTCCTGAATGGAGCTAAATGGAGCCCCCATTTGAGGTGACCACTAAGATGTGGTCACCAGGATGTGGTCACTGTGAAGGACAGAGGCTCGTTGAGGTCGGTCCAGAGGAGGCCATGAGGATGATCAGAGGGCTGGGACGCCTTTCCTATGAGGAACAGCTGAGAGAGTTGGGATTGTTCAGCCTGGAGAAGGCTCCAGGGAGACCTTTTAGCACCTTCCAGGACCTAAAGGGGCTTACAAGAAATCCAGAGAGGCCCTGTAGTGAGAGGACAAAGGGGGATGGCTACAAACTGGAAGAGGGCAGGTTTAGATTAGATGTTAAAGGGAAATTCTCTCTTGTGAGGGTGGTGAGCCACNCACTGTGAAGGACAGAGGCTCGTTGAGTTCGGTCCAGAGGAGGCCATGGGACGCCTTTCCTATGAGGAACAGCTGAGAGAGTTGGGATTGTTCAGCCTGGAGAAGGCTCCAGGGAGACCTTTTAGCACCTTCCAGGACCTAAAGGGGCTTACAAGAAATCCAGAGAGGCCCTGTAGTGAGAGGACAAAGGGGGATGGCTACAAACTGGAAGAGGGCAGGTTTAGATTAGATGTTAAAGGGAAATTCTCTCTTGTGAGGGTGGTGAGCCACAGGTTTCCTAGAAAAGCTGTGCATGCCCCATCCCTGGAAGTGTTCAAGGCCAGATGGGATGTGGTCCTGAGCAAACTGGGATAGAGGAAGGTGTCCCTGCCCTTGGGACAGGGGTTTGGAACCAGATGATCTCTAAGGCCCCTTCTAACCCAAGCCATTCTGTGATGCTGTGTGAAAAATGACCTCTCCAGGTAGGAGAAGTCTCAACCTCACGGGACAGAAAGGACATTAAAAGTGTTTCATGTTATTAACCTTAGTCATCATGTGGCCACAAAGCACCTGAGGGAATTAAATTTTGAAAGGAAACAAGGTTAATAAAAGAAAAAAACCCAACCCAAACATTTGAAGTAGGACATATAAAAGGGAAGAGGTTATATGAGTTGGCTGTGTTGGGCAGACAATGCCTGAAGCAGAGATAGGCACTGGGATTGGATTTTACTGAGCAAAATGTTGGTTACTCACCTCTAAAACAAGTTTACAGAGGGCAGTTCCTGAATATCGATGGCAACAGGTTAGGTAACAGGTTTGGCTAGGTTAGGTAATAGGTGATAGGTTGGACTCGATGATCTCTAAGGTCCTTTCCAACATTACTGATTCTGTGATTCTGTAATATTGCCTGCAACAGGTTGCTCAGCATAAACATTCAAGTAGTTTTTAGAACATTTTGGCTGCGTGTAGGAAACCTTCTGGGGGAGTGGAGGAGGTCTGCTGTTAGTGAACTTGCTGGATATATTGCCATTTTCAGTGGTTGATACAGCTGATTTCCATGGTTACCACACAGAAGGATTATTCACCTTATTTGTAATTTTGGTGGCATGTTTAGAGAAAGAGAGGGGGAAGGATAAAAAAGCCTATTTGAGAAGTGTAGCCTGTACTTAACTCATAGGGGTCTTGTAAGGCTGAATTAGATGATATTTTCTGCTTTGCTTTGGGTTTGTAAAAACTACTTATGTTTTATTACCATTGCTCTTTGGGTTTTTGTTTGTGGTTTGTTGGTTTTTGTTTTTTTTTTAATATGGACAAATCCAGCCTTGTTTAAGGAATCACATTTCATAAATAGCATTAACCTTTTAAACCTGCGGGAAGACTTTTGTGGTACGGGAAAAACTTTGTTTCTAAGGAGAGAAGAAGATTGATGAGCCACTAATCAAGGTTCACAGGTTATTCTGAGCTGGAAGGGACCCACAGGATCATCATTTCAAGGTGCTGAGCTGCACCTTGAAAGATCCTGTTTAAGTTTCTGGGTGTGAGAAATCCTTTCTCATAGTCAGTCACTTCATCTCTCTAGGAGCCAGTTTACCCTCAGTGGAGGGAAACATTTTAGTTTCTCATCTGGTCTCTTTAAACTGTAAACTCAGAGCCCAGAACCCACCTTTGGCCACCTGTTGGCATCTAGTGCAGCTCTAAGAACCTGCTCCTAACTGTGGCTTGTGGTTCTTTGAATAACTGTGTCAACCATGAACAACTTAAGGATGATTTCTTCCATAGACAGTGAATTAGACAAAGGACATGTCATTATAAATTACCTACTTTTTCTGACTTTAGGTGCATAAACATTCCTAGTCAATGGACTGCAGTTTTATTACGGAGCCATGGGAGCTGTTTTGCTCCGGAATCTTTAAATTAACCAAGGTCTTAAGTAGGGTAGTAAAGATAATGGCTCTTTTAGGCTCACTGGTTGGGGAACCCGATCCTCTGCTTGCAAATGCTCGTGTGGCAACAGTGTCATCATTTCACAGCATCTGGAAAACGAGCTCAATATCTTGATATTAAAGGGGGGGATTCTCACCTTCAAACCTTAAGCAAATTGGAGAAGGGATGTTTCAGTTACTCTGTTTCACCTTGAAATTGAGGCTTGGGAGATTAATGAAAGCTTTTGTAGCTGTGTATGGGAAGACACGCAGAGAAGTAAGTTTTTTTCTCAATCCCTTTTGTGACAGTTTTGTAGATGGGCATGGAGGTGTAGAGGCAATTCCAGCACGAGCTGGGTGCCCGTGGTGTATTGCCTGTGCTTTATTTTTGAAATATTTCA
Source organism: Pitta sordida (assembly GCA_013390025.1). NCBI lineage: Eukaryota > Metazoa > Chordata > Aves > Passeriformes > Pittidae > Pitta > Pitta sordida. The sequence goes on along the minus strand of WEKX01013606.1, from coordinate 141,442 downwards.
CACTAAGGGTCTCCTTCTAAACAACTGAATTAGGTGGACTCTTTGAAAAACGTCATGGGTGAGAGCCCTGGAAGTAGAAAGTCTTCATGACTCAGTGGGTATTGTCTGCGAGGAATGATTGAAGCCATCTACTCACAATCCCACTAATCCCCTGCCATGTCTCCGGGACGGGCCATCAGAATTCCTCTGACGACTGTATCAAATGCCGTGCTCAAGTCCTGCACGAGGAGTTATTTTTCAGGGTTCTGATAAAGGGAAATGTAGGTTATTATGAGAAATGGATATAAATTTAATAACAAGGTCTGATATAAGCGGGGAGGGTTTTTTTACATTGTCTGTTCTCCCAAGATTACGGACAGCCTCTATAATGTGATGTGCCAGCAAGGCAGAAAAAATGTTTTATGCTATTACAGCCTGGTGTTGGGACTGTGGATCTTCCCTTTTCAGTCATTCAAGTGTAATGGAAAGAGATTTGTGTGCAAATAGCAGAAACAAGCAAAAAAACATAAATTCAATAGCTGAGAAAATCTTCTGGATACTATGACTGTTTTCCCAGAAAAACTGGTAAAGTGTGTCAAAGAGAGTGCTCCAAAAGTCTGTCTTTTTTTGAGTTAAATCAGGAATTTCACTGATTTAAGTAGAAAACTCTACAGGTGGGACGCGGCCTCTTAATTTAGGGCTTGAGCAGTTTGCTACCTCATGCTCTGCAAATGTTTGCAGCTTTGATGAAGTTAGTGACAGCAAGAGGAGCACATCCCGTTGGAGTGTTTGTACAATTGGGTGTTCTGAGGAAGAATTGCTGTTGAAGTTAGAGGAAATAGCACTCCTTTAGTGAAAAGGTTGATTTACATTTAAATCAGTAGCCTTGGCGCTGATGATTTCCACAGAACATAAATGTAGCAGTTCTGCTGAGTGGAGAATTATTTAGCAAAATCTTTCAGGGTTGTGTGGTATCAGACCAGTGTTTCTGCTCTGAATTCAGTGTATTCTACAGCAGAATGTAGCTGGGTTAAATACAGGAATGAACTAGCCTGGAAAACACCACCCAAAATTGATGACCAAGTTTCAAGCACGGAGATTAGATGGCAGACCCTTGATAAACGCATAGAGAGACTTCCCTTGTCCTTGTACAGTGAGCTGGTTCTTGTTACTGCCTGAATGAGACAATGACATAACACCATTTCATAGTGGAGGAACATCCCAGGGTATCTCAAAAGGATGTGAGGACAGCGAGGTGAGGTGCCCACCTCTTAGAGTTGGCCACACTGTCTCTTCAGTTCCTTGGTGTTGATTATGTCGTGTTCTCTTTCAGCAGGACCTGTTTTTTGGAGTGTGTAAAAAGAGGGGCACAGGCCACTGAACTGAAGAGTCTGGTCCATGGATTTACCCTCAGTGTGCAGGGTGAGGTCCCCATCTCTTTCACTGAACACTACTCAAATATTGCGTCAAACGGTGTTTCCCCTGCCTTGGAGAGGGATGTTTGTCACCACGGGGGCTGAACGTCTGATGGATGTCGACAATTTCACCCTTCCCGTGTCCCAGCGAGCGCAGGATGTGGTATTAAGAGTAGTTCATGTATGAAGGACACAGATAGAGAGAGGTGAAGTGATTTATGTGAGTCCATTAACACATTAACAGGTAGTCACTGCAGGAGGGGGCTCTAACACTGAGAGGAGTAGGGCTGAAGACCTGGCACCCACACTAAAAATTAGTTTGGAGACTTTATTTCAGATGTGGACCCACTCTCATCTAGGGAAAGGGACTCTTATTGGCAGCTGGAGTGCAGCTGGAGCACAACCTTTGGTTTAATTCAGCCCTCCAGGAATCCAGTTTGCCTCCTCTGAGATTACTTGTGTTAGAAGCCTACAGGTGATAATCAGATTTACTTCAAGCACACGGCCCTGAGCAGGGCTAAAGTAGAAACACCCTCTGTCTCCTTCTACCCTCAGCACCTCTCCAGTATTTACGGTGAATCCCAGCTGGCACCTCCCACAGTTCTCTGACACCGTGTGTAAAACCAAGCAATTACTTGCAGATTATCAACACCGTCCTTGGCTCACTTTTTTTAATTTAAAACCTTCCTCTCAGTGAGCTTGCTGCCTCACATGACTTCAGCTACTGCTTTGCATCAGCGACTTACAAATCTGCCTGTTCCCTGCTGACCTCCCTGCCTCCCTCAAGTCCAGCACCTTGTCGCGTTTCTCTCTGAAATTTCCCCCCCGAGTGTCTTGCCCTCCATTTAAACATCGTGTGGCAAAACACCACAGCTCAGTGAGCTGCTCGAAGTCACTGCAGCCATTAAACATAATAAAATTTTACATGTGTCTCAGGTTAGTGGTAGGAAGAAAAATGTTTCGGCTAATTGAGGTAATTTTTTACAGGGTATTTTATTTCAGTGTTGCATTAAATAAGTGTGCTTCAGTAACTGTTCTTTAAGTGCTTTATAAATGATGGAACCGAGTTTATTTGATGTAATGTTTAGTTCGGGTTTTGGAAATAAATTTCTTGGGCATGACAACAGGCAAACATCCATTTTCATGCTTTTGGATCCCTCTGTGATGTTTGACGTTGTTGGCCAGAAGATACATTTTCTTGTCTTGGGGAGCTTGTGAGCTCCAGGGTAATGAGCTTAAACGGTGTGAGATCTGCTGCAAGGCACAATTGCAGCAGGCACTGACAGGAAACTGCTGCCAGGAGACCTCTGGCTGATATGATCCCACACCCTCTCTCAACAGTGTTATTCAATGAGTCAGTAGGATTTAGGTATCTCTGAATCTGGGACGACTAAATCCTCGTCCCTGTAATGCTGACCAAGGTTGTATTGCCATGAAAAGGCTGTTGATGCCTTTTCACTGGAGAGCAGGGCCATTAAATGACTCAAATGGAGTTATGTATCTTGATGCTGTCAATGGTTAAAGGCATGTCTGGGGCAGCCACAGCTGTTGTGTGACTCACTGTGAGCCTGGAATAGAGATCAGGAAGGAGCAAAGGTCCTGAGGCAGCAGCTATACCCAGCCACCCAACTCTGCTCCCTCCCTGGGGAGCCCTTCCCAAAACCTCCTCCCTTATGCTTGTACTGGGGGCTGTGAAGAAACTGTTTTGTTTTAGGAATTAGTGATCCCGGGCAGGCCTTGTCTGCTCCATTGACCATTGTATTTGAGGCCTGAGAAGTCCATATATCACTAAAATAACCTGTAAAATTATATATTAGCTGAAATGACCAAAAAAGTGATATTTCCCTGGATAAGTTCCACTTCAGGGAGTGCCATGGCAAAATCCAGCCAGAGTCTGTGCAATGCTGCACAAACATGGGATGCCACTCTTTGAAGAGATGTAAGATTTATTTGTTATCTATATTTCTCTTCTTTCTTATTAGAACAGTTATTGATCTGCCTTATCCAGCAGGCTGATGATCACAGAAGGGCTGGCCATGGGAATGTGAGCTGTCACCCACATCGTGCTCTGGCAGGACTGTCAGGTTTCACAGAATCACAGAACCCTCTGGGGGAAGAACTTTTTTCTAATATTCAACGTAAACCTCTCCTGACACAACTTTTCCCCACAGAGCAGAGATCAGGGCCTGCCCCTTCTCTGCCGCTCATGAGGAACTTGTAGATCACAACGATGTTTTCCCTCAATCTCCTCTTCTCCAGGCTGAGCAGACCAAATGCCCCTCAGCTGCTCCTCAGAAGACTTCCCCTCAAGGCCCTTCATCACCTTTGTTACCCTCCTTTGAGTGCTCTTTAACAGCTTAATACCTTTCTTACTGTAAGTTTTGGACAAGTTCAGGCGATCTTCCCCACTTCTTGGATAAAATGTCCCTAGATCCTCACAAAATGGTCAGTTAAAACCAAAACTGAGGTGGCACTTCACCTCCTGAGTCAGTCCAGGATGCTGTTGTCCACCAAGATGCTGCTTGCCTTGCCCAACCATCCTGGGAAACGTGTGTCTTTGGGTGCTTCTGTTTGTCAGTCCCTCAACTTACTGGTCTTTGCCTCAGCAGGAGAATGTCTGCTGTGGTTAGAATAGAGGAGAGTGTGAAATCTCTGATTTGGCAGAAGTCCCCCTTGATTGATTTGCAGATCACAAAAGACAGCCGGCTGCCAAGCCTCGGGAGCACTCCAAGTAAGTATTCACGGCAGCAGACACCACACGTTTGACAGATGTTTGTCACATTGCTTCGTGCTCCGCTGGATGCTACAGATGTGAGCGTGGTGTAAGAACCTACAGAGGAAAAAAAGAGGGTGGAAGAAAACCCACCAAATGACAATTTCCCTTAGGAGATAGCTTCCACAATTCCTTGTCTGGATTCTCAATGCACGTTCTGTTGTATAATTAATAGGATAACACCTTTATTCCCACAGCAGTCTTACAGGCTGTCATGTGAAAACACAGGTGTCAGCTTTGTGCCGTGCCAGGTTTCAGCTAGGAAAAGGTTATGGGGAGAATGTTATAGTCTAGTATAGAATTTTAATTCCGAATTATATATATATGTTTATATGCATAAATTAAGCTGACCCATGGTCCTCACTAAACTTTTACCTGCTAGAGACACTGGAAGTGCTTTCCCTAAGCTGCAGGTAGGAAGGTGAAGGAGGGCAGGAGCAGCTTGTGTCTACTTTGGTTAGCAGAAGGCTCCATCCACTGCAGGAAATGGATTTATCCAGTGGGGTGGGTTGGCCTGACTGAATGCCAGGTGTCCATCAAAGGTGCTCTGTCACTGTCCTCCTCGTCTGGAAAGGGGAAAAAAAATATAGCAAAAGGCTTGTGGGTTGAGGTAAGGACAGGGAGAGATCACTCACCAGTGACTGTCATGGTTGAAAAACAGACCTGACTTGGGGAAATTTTTTGATTTATTACCAATCAAACCAGAGTAGGATAATGAGGAATGAAACTGACTTTTAAAACACCTTCCCTCTACCCTTCCCTTCTTCCCTGGATCAACTTTACTCCCCATTTTCTGTGTCTCCCCTCTCCCAGCAGCACAGGGGGGATGAGGAATGGGGGCTGTGGTCAGTTCATCACATGCTGTCTCTGCCACTTCTTCCTCTTCAGAGGGAGGACTCCTCACACCCTCTCCCTGCTCCAGTGTGTGATGCCTCCCACAAAGACAGTCCTCTCCAAACTCCTCTGGCTGGGTCCTTTCCATGGGCTGCAGTTCCTCACAAACTTCTCCAGCTTTCAGTATCCTGCCATCTCCGCCATCCTTTCCTCTACGAGCTCAGAACAAGGGTTGTAACAACACAACCCAGGATGTCTGGAGGGAAGGATGACTGATGTTGCATGTTCAGGAGATTAACAGGTTTGGGAACATAAGTTCTGTTGTACAAGTGTTCCTTGGGGCTGAACATATCCCTAAATTTTTTACCTCACGCCATCGTTACAAGACACACTGAAATCTCACTGTTAAATATTTTGTTCTGTTATCTGTGTTACATAAGCTCTGGAATAAAATCTCGAGCAATTTACCTCGCTGGCGCGTACGGAGCAATAAACAGAAACAAATTCAAGAGTAAAAGGAGGAAAAAAATGCCCTCAGGAAAAGTATGAATGAGCTTGAAAAGGGCAAATAAAACAGCAGAGACGTTTATATTGGTCTCTCCTCCTGCTCTGAACAAAACAATTATGAGATAAGAGAGGCAAGAATGGGAGGAAATTCTTTCATTTTTCACGTTGGAAGTCCGAAGGATCCAGTAGCCTGTTTATGAAGAGCAATAAAGAAGATACATGAACTCAGTAAAGATGTTGTTACAAATATATTGGCCTGTTTGGAAAGGCTGGGAGTTTGGGTTTTTGAGGGACTTTTTTGTTTCTGTTGTTCCTTCTGGGTTTTTTGGCTTTTTTTAACGTGTTGTTGCTTTTTCTGTAGAGCTATCAGCCAAGTTTTTAAGGGTGAAGATCTTTTTTTTTTGTTAAGAATGAAACGACTGGCAAGAGTGGTTTGTTATAACTAGCAGAGGAGAATAATGGTTTTGTTTAGGATTTGGAAACAGTATGAAAAAAAAAAAAAGAAAAGCAGATGGGAATGGGAATTTAATGAAGCTTACATAAGCAAATGTAACCTTGGTCGGCTTTTAAACAAAGTTGAAACCAGCTATTCCTTGTTTCTAATTTGAAAGTTTTAAAAAACCAGAATACATTTGCCTGGTACAATGATGCTAAAAATGGTGGTTGATATTCAAAAGGGAGATTTATAGCCTTTTTTTTTCCTTTCTAGTCTGAAATGTGTGTTCTTTTGTAATGATGCAGGGAAGCTCATCTTTCTGCCGCTGAAGGGATGATGTTCACAGCATTATGCCACTTTAGAAGCAGTAAAATTAATGTACATATATTTTTTTCCCTGATTTTTTTCCTCCTCTCTTCCTTTAAATGTAACGAAATAATGTCTTCCAGTGCAGATATGTGAACCTGTTACCAGCCTGCTAGTGACTGAATTATCCTGTGGGAGAAAATCCAAGCTTAGGAATTAACAGTGAGGTGTCTGCGACTCTCACACTGTTCCCTCTCCCAAGAAATTTTATTTATTTAGCAAAATCTAGCAGTCTAAGTGATGGGTGTGCTGCAATCACCTTTATTAGTGCTGGATTTGCGTGTTGTAATTAGACATTAAGGGATGTTTAGACTAGAAATATCTCCAAATCAAGAAATAAAAAAATAAAGTCTTAAAAAAATATGATTGATATAATAACCCTCTCTGGGGATTAACCACGGTAGCAAGATCTGTGATTAAAGTTTCATAGTCTCTATCATTGTTGAATTCTGTTTTCAGTGGTTTCTAACTTTGCAGACTGTGATAATTTGGATTAAAACTTTCAAAAAAAAATGTGAAAAGCATCTGTGTCTGGCTGAATATTTTAGGAGGCTTTAAAAAAATATGAATCAGCACTTTTTAAAACTGGGTCAGGGAAAATATGTTTTTCTGCCAATATTAAAAGAAAAATCTTACCGTTGTTTTATTAACAAGTTTTTGCCTGTTCCACTTTTAGCTGTTAATTCAGGCAAGGACTTGANATAATATTCTGTGATTCTGTGAAGTTTGGCAGATAAATCGCCTGTGTGTCTAGCAAGTGCTGTCCTTGCATCCAGCTAATTCCTTTGGCAAAACTGTTGGTTTCTGAAAAATGTTTATGTGCTTTTTTGTCACTGGAGGGTTATTCTGGATCCCAAAGACTTCAAACCCAGTGAACAACCTCAGGGAAACAGGGAGGCAAGCCAGGGTCTGCTGCAGAACGAACGGCTGGGACGTGAAGCACAGCATCGGGAGGGAAATGATGGGATGAGGAGCGCAGAGATTGGTCTGTGGTTTGGAAGTGGAGGAGAAAAAAATAGAAAAATCCTGGTAAAAAAAGGGAAGGATGTGTGAACAGTACTGGAACCAGTAGAGGAGCACTAGGAGGGTTATTTCATAGAATTGTGGGATCATGGAATCACAGAATGGTTTGAGTTGGAAGGTCATTTCATTACAAACCCTCCATGATGGGCAAGGACACCTTCCACTAGACCATGTTGCTCCAAGATGCTTTGAGAATGAACAGCCTTTTACTGTTGCACCTGTAATCCCTTGTCAGGACACATGTCTCAGCTCTGGGGTACAGTTTGGTTTGTTTTGATATCAGAGGGCCTGGTACAGTTTTGTCTTGCATAAATCATCACAATTCCAAGTCATGTCCAGGCGTGGTCCCAGAATTACCATGCGTGAGGGAATATTTGCAAGAGGCATTTTGGCTGTAGGTCCCCTGGTTTGGGGTGTTGGGGAAGGTGAGCTTTTTTAAAATGAACCATCCCATTCCATCTGTCTGCAGTTGTAAATCATACTGAGGGGAAAAAAAATCCTCATTTATTACCCTCCATCTGCACCCAGAGGATGAAACCCACTGGCTACTGTCAGCTACTCTCTCACCTCTGCTGCCAAGCTCAATAGAGAAGATCCAGAGGTGTCTGCCAGGCTGGGAGGGAGTACAGGAGGCAATGTGATGCTGTGCTGTTTTACAGTCCTTTTAAAGACTCAAGTTCATAAATGCGTCAGAAGTTAAATGGAAAAAAAAAGCAACCTACAGGGAAAGACTATTTAGCTGCAAAAGGGAGGTGATGTGGCAGGAGAAAACGGAGGAGGCTGTGCCAAACCAAAGTCTTTGGGATGGCTCTGACTCTCTCTGCTCTGGCTCCTTCTTAGGCTCTGCGCTCTTCAACATCTTCATAAGTGACTTGGAGCCAGGAGTGGAAGTTTGCAGATGACAGAAAAATCAGAAGAGTTGTTGACTTCCCTGAAGGCAGAAGGGCCCTGCTGAGATATTGCAACAAATGAGAGGACTGGCTGACCACCAACCATGTGAAGTTCAACGAAGACAAGTGCCGGGTTCTGCCCCTGGGATGGGGCAATCCTGATTGTACAGACGGACTGGGGAATGAGATGGTGGAAAGCAGTGCTGGGGAAGCGACCTGGGGTTCCTGGTCGATGGCAAGCTGGATATGAGTCAGCAGTGCTCTGGCAGCCAGGAGGGACAACTGTGTCCTGGGGGATGTCAGGCAAAGCATGGCCAGCTGGCTGAGGGAGGGGATCATCCCATGCTGCCCTGACCTGGTGAGGCCTCACCTTGAATATTGTGCCAGTTTGGGGCACTGCAATTTAAGAAAGATATTAAGTTATTAGAGTGTCCAAAGGAGGGTAACAAAAAGGGTGAAGGGCCTTGAGGGTCAGCGTGTGAAGAGCAGCTGAGGGCACTTGGCGTGTTCAGCTGGAGAAGAGGAGCCTGAGGGGAGACCCCATTGCAATCTACAACTTCCTCGTGAGGGGAAGACGAGGGGCAGGCCCTGATCTCTGCTCTGTGGGGACAAGTGATAGGACATGAGGGACTGGCCTGAAGTTGTGCCAGGGAAGGTTTAGGTCGGGTATTAGAGGGTGGTTTGTCACTGGAACAGGCTCCCCAGGGCAGTGGGCACAGCTCCAAGGATTCCAGAGTTCAAGAAGCAGTTACGTGATACTCTCAGGCACACGGGGTGACTCTTGGGGATGCGCCTGTGCAGGGCCAGGAGTTGGACTTGATGATCCTTGTGGGTCCCTTCCAACTTGCCACATTCTGTGATTTAGTCAGAGTTGCCCTGGGACAGCACTTAGGCAAATGCTTGTGTTTTTGTAAACTGTGTTTCCAGGGGAAGATCTCACCTTTCCTTCACGTTCCTTCGGTGTTTGTGAGCAAGCTAACCTTGTTGTGGGTGAGGCTGAAATATAAGCAAAGCAAAGGAAATACTTTTTTTTTCCAATGATAATTCAATAGGTCTTCTCCTCTTCCCCACAGTGGTAGGACACCATCAGAAACACAAAATGGTTTTGTGTGTTGATAATACCCATGCTAGAGGTGCCTTGGGTTGATTATACCTATTGACGGGGTTTACATCTCCTCTGACAAAATGGGGACAGCAGTGTCATTCCCATCTGTTTTATCTATTTGGATTTTTAATTATGAATTATTAACTGACATCTTGGGTGCTTGATGTGCGTGCACATGCGCGTGTCTGTGTGAACACATCTGACCATCTTTCGCATCAAATCAGAAATCAGAAAACTCCTGAATTATTTATGATTGAAGTACAGTAGCAATATTTTTTAAAATGTAGTTGTGCATAGAAAGGACTACAGTGGCAGAAGTGACAGCAGAAGAATTAATGCTTTCTCCAGGCCCTTTTTATCTTAGGAATGATTGACAAAGTAATTTTCTTCTTGTACTTTAATAAAAGTGTATACATTATACACACCAACAAATCCTCACCGGGCCAATTACACATCATATGACTTATCTTGTCACTGTGCCTAATATCTAAACAATAAATTAAAAGGTATACTTTATATGGAGATTTGCATAGGAGGATGTTTCCCAGTCCCCAGACTCAATTGTCTTATGAACACTACAATATACAAGAAAAAGGAACATTCTGGCTAGGATTTGTGACTCATAAATCCTGCCTGGTGGAACGAGCTGCATCTGTATAACTTACAAGGGTGTGCTGTACAAGTAACGTTTGTTTTACATATTGAAATTATATTGGGAGATGAAATACTGAACAAATATTGCAGCGCTTCCTTTCATACAAGGTATTCTGCACACATGCAAAGACGTATGAGCTATATATATGCAACACAATATATTTGATACCTATTCATACTGCTCTGCAATGTAAAGAGACCTCTCTATAAATGAGAATCTCACTTGTTTTTCATTTCCAAGCGATGATTTTTGTGCAAAGCGGAGATGCAAAAATTTTCTGGCATCCTGCTTGTACCTGCTGGGCTTTGAGAGAGCTTTGATTAGACCTGAATATATGGTTTCTAAAAATGTTTCTGCTCTAAAGGCACAGGTGTGGGGCTGGATTTCCTTCAATGAAGGCTATCAGCCTGATTTGTCCTAAAATAAGCAGCTTAATAACATGGAGGCAAAAAGGGAGCATTCACTTTTATTTCCACTGTCCTAAATGCTTTCATTCATGGCATCCAGTGCAACATCTGCAGCATTCCTCCCATTTCCTCCTGTAGAGTGACCTATGCATTGCAGAGAGCAACTCAGTTGGAGGAATGACCTCCCCGTGGACACGTGGAGGTGATGGATTGGGTCACGCTTCTGCGAGTGACTGAGGGGAAACAAGCTGTACAAAATAATGGAGCTGAGACGGTTGTGCTGAAGGGAAATGGGGAAAAGATTGTGGCCTCTGAAATATGGTCTGCTCCCCCTTTTTGTCCTTGGCAGTGCATCATCCTGCTCTTCCTCCCCGGAGCTCTCGGTGAAGCTGCAGTTTAGTCCTTCCTGAGTCTGGGAGTGGAATTATGCAATTTGGTTCGGTCCTGCTGGTCAGGTAACTTCCCTAAAAGTCAATAATTTTTTGACCAAGTTTTTAGCTCATGCATGGTATAATTTTGAAGGTAAGCACCCATTTGGTATTGGAGAGGCCTTAAACTGTACTGAAGGACGATTCAGTACCTAGAAGCCCAGCTAACATGCTCCACTCCATGTGCATCAATATTCATTCCAGAAGGATGGCCACAACAGATTATTCTTCTTAGTTCTTGCCCCTTTAATTGATCCATTCTGTGAGTTCAAACTCAAAACGGGTTTAAATCACTGTGTCTTGCAGTTGTTTAGACTGGCAAGGTGCATTATTCTGGGCTTAAATATTTTAATTAAACTATTCCTTTCAGAGAAACAGCCTTATCCCCTAAATATTCCACTGCAGAAGGATCTAGAAATAACCAGTTAAAATTAAATGCTCTGGCCTGGACTCCTAGTTGCCCAACATTTTGCTGTTTCCTCAAAACTACAACAGATACAGCCTGAGCCTGAGGGATGCATGTAAGACCTCAGCTTTCATGAAGTATAGATCAGTGTTGCTTGACCTCCATTTCCACAGGGCCAGGAAAAGGGAAATATGTCCAACTGAAATACCTGCTCCAATGTGCAAAGGAATAGGTGGTGCTGGTGTTCAAGGAAGAAAAGGAACAAATGATTAGTTTTGCTTTATGTGCCATTGAAGAGAACAAAAAATGGAAAGGAAAAATGTTAACAAACCCCAGTATTTTTGCAAGCATTTTAAAAGCTGATGGTGTTTCTACTTGGCTTTAGACACCAATTTTTGAAGCTTGAGTTAGGAGATGAGTATAACAAGATTCTTCTTCCTTCGAAAGATGAATCTGCCCAGCAGCTGTTTTGAAATGCTCTTCAGGACAGTCTTGGGAAATGAAGAGAGGTTTTGTGCCACCAGAAATGGTGAGGAGTTGTGGTAATGGTGCATTTCAGAAGATGAGGAGGAACTGCAAGTGTTCTGATATTCTGATGAGAGGAGTTTTGGAAATGAGTAACAGCGATATTCATCATTCAACAAACAGCTTCTCATCCTTCTATGTTTTGTCTTGTATAATTGACTGAAGATATAATAAATATCCTGGTGCCTTGAAAATGGGATAGGGAGAACAACCACTGAAACAGAGTAATGAGATGCAAAATTCTAACACCGATGTATTTGTAAGTCTGAAACAAATTCATAAAATGAACCAATGATCTACTGGTCTGTCATCTTTTCACCAGCCATAGATGAAATTAATTAGCAAAGGATCCATCTGGAAAATATTTCCTATTATGTTTTGCTTATTCTTTAGCCTCCAGTGATGGTCTCCAATGAGTTTTCTAACAGTGACATGTTAGGATCAGAGGAACAGCAGCACAGAACCTGCTGAATTATTAGTCTGTGTCAGTATTCACACTCCAAAAGCCATCATAATGAGATACGTCGAGGGAGGATGCAGCTAATCTCCTAATGAATAACTGTAACAACCAGATCTTTGGGGAGATTTCTTCTTAACCCCAAACAGTCAGTGATATGATTGTGCCCTGCAGCACGAGGGTTTGTGTCCATAATGAATCTGTATTTCAGTAATTTAGCTACGGACGGTCTTATTAATAATATAAATGAACTAACTCGATGTTGGGGTTAAAAAAAAAAGGAGAAGAAAGTGTAGGAAAGGAATTGTTACTGCTCAGTGAGCACAAGGGTAGAAAAATTGGAATTTGCAGATGTGACAAAAACACCAGTGTCTAATAAAACTGCTTTTATTAGCTTAATTTGCCACATATAGCGCAAATATTTAACTTGAATGGGGCATGAATTAGTAAAAAAATATGTGCTGTGCCATTTAAAGTGCTATACTTGAATAAAATAATGTATATCTTTTCATATGCAGTCCTTGAAGTCACACTACATACATCTTTAATTTCTTCAATTAAGAGAAAAAAAGAACAAATGGAGTTAGATTTTAATTATTCATAGTTCATTTGAGAAAAATCTTGGTAAATGAGAGGAAGGAGAGTTGTGCTATCTATCACAATGAGCAAAAGAAGAGAGAGAAAATTCACTCTCCGAACTATTTGGCCATACATAATGTTCTGCCTTCGTTGGGTGCTGCAGCCTGAGGTGTAAAGGAAGAAGCAGCACAGGAGGAGCTCTGGAGGAGGCCGTGGTATGGAGACCAAAATACCAAACTGCTCGTTGACAGGTGTCACCGTCCAGTCAGCTGAGCTGGACGCGTGATGGTTTGTTTGCAGGATCTCAGAGTGCGAAACAAAATTCTGAGAGAGGGTTTAGCTTTGGTCAAACAGTGAAACTTTATTAAGTGCCCGTAAAGCAGCAATGCGATAGATGAAAGGGTGAAAGAAAAGAGAAAGAGAGAGAGAAGAAGGTATAGCTACCGCCATGACGAATCCTCAAAGGTGTCCCTCACAGATCCATCGTCAAGCAGGGTGGGAGGAGCTTCTGAAGTTTCATTTCTAGAGGGCCATCTTTTATACACCTTGCCGCCTCATCTGTCCCGTGGTACTTTTGCCAAGCTCTGCCTTTCCCTGCCACACAAACAGTGTCCGAGGCGTGGTCAGGACCAAAAGCAAGTGGCCCATTGCCCAAAGAGGAGCGTCCAAGGCGTGGTCGGGGTTAGAAGCGAGTGGCCTCCTGCCAAGGGGTGTGTTTCGTAACAAGTCCATCTTTTTCTGGACAGCAGTTTGTACGGTTCCTTGATTCCAGAGAACAGGTACAGAATGTGGCGTTCCGTCCCCCCATATCAGAGAAGGGTGCAGCACCTGGGCACCACACTGCTCATTGTTCTGGGGTACCTGTGCCTTGGTTTCCATAGGAACCACACTCCAGTCATAGTCCAAGGAGCAACAACCTGGGAGGTAGGCCGCTGCAAACTCTTGTTGCCTAAGCTTTTTGGGGTACCTTATACTGTCCAAGTCCCTGATAACAATGTTGAGACAATATTCTTCTTCTTTGACCGACTCTTACAACAGGGAACCATGTTGCAAATTTACTGCTGTCCTACCGAGAACGTGCAGGCGTGTCCTTGAAGCTCATTCAAGAAAAGATAGGAACACATGGAACAGCCACTTTGGGTCAGACTCGTGGTCCATTCAGGCCACCTTTGTCTGTGGCAAGGGCCCAGACCAGCTGTGGGTCAATGAACACGCAGAGATGTTCCAAGGAAGTTTCAAGATTCTTGACTACCAAGGATGTCAAGAATAGCCGGAGTTTGACTTGAACCTTGGAAAATGTATTCCTTCCGGCATTCTTGTTCCAGTTGTTGTTAAAAGGAGGGATAATTTTCTTGTCAGGAAGCAAAGCTTGTTCCTCTTTGGGTTTTACTGGACTATTGATCTCATGACGGATTTGCTGTAGGGAGCTGCGCAGTCTTATCATGCGCTGGATGAAAAATGATTACTTTCTATCAGCTTTGAATTGATTATCTTTCATTTTCATTGAATGTCTCCTTGACAAAGTAGAACAGAACCTGCAATATGCCTTTTTTGAGCAATTCATTATTTTATTCTCTTTTGTGTAGGCTTTCTGGGTCTTCTAATTTGCAAAGTCAACAATCCTGGTCTTTTCATTCTGATTTTACGTAAGTGACCTCGGCGCCCTTAATGATTTCCAACCAGCTTCTGAACATGTAATTTTTAATAACTTTTTTGAGATAACAGGGTCTGATTTGGGTACAAGATTATAATGGCATATCATTATTTCATATACTACTGGTATTATGATTTTTCTTGTGATTAAATTGCATTTCCTTGTCTAATTGCGAGTGCAGTCTTTGTTACATGGTCCAAATTGCAACTGATCTCTTTCCTAACATACTTTAAATCAATGTCTGTCTCTGTGCAACTCAATTACTTTCAGTTTTATGCATATTACTTTCCATGTTTCAGTGGTGAACTTTATTTGCTATTGTGTTCATTAAGCTGAGACCCGTATATGTTAGATTTATCTGAGAACCTCTGAAATGGTTCAGTGATCTCAGTTATGTAAATAATATATTGTCATTTGCAAATTGAGATGCTGCGCTGTTCATCTTGTTCCAGATGTTAACAGGTATGTTAAATAATGTCAGTGCCAATGTAAAATCTCAGGGCATGTGCCATTAAATTTTTCACTCGGCCATTAATTCTTATTTTGCCTTTTGTCTCAGCCATTTCTTGATTCATACTCATGCTTCGTCTCTGTATGACTTTCTAAGTTCAGGAGTACCATGTTATTAGCAAACCTGTCAAAAACTTTGTCTAATCAAAGGAATATTTTCTCCTTTACCTGCCAATTTATCAGCACATTCAAAGAATATTAATAATGATGCAGAGTTTCTCTCTGCAGAATTTATGCTAATTAGATATGTCTTATCTTGATTTATAAAGAAGCATGTTATTCTATATGTAATTATTATTTAAAATAATCAAGACATAACACTTTGACCAGTGTGTAAGTCCAGCCTTTTCTAAGGCATAGACACAGTGACAGCAGTCCCACAAACATGTAAACCAGTAGCAATCTTGAAAGAGAGGTTGTATATTTTGCCACCAGCTCAGCTACTTTATTCCAAAAGTCCTTGAAAGGTTTGAACTTTAACTTCCTTTGTCCAGAAAGTCAAAGAGTGCAAAGAGAGAACCAGCGTCAAAAGGGGCTTACAACATCAGCTCACAAAATGCATCTAAAATAAACCTGAGACCTTGAGAGGAGCCCAAGGCAACAAAATCTATTCCTGATGAGATAAACGGGGTCATTTCTCTGCTGTGTCCAGTGCATCAGCCACCTTAAGGAAGGGCAGTTTAACCTGTTTCCTTGGGAGAACATTTTCTCCTCACTTTCCCAGAACCAGGTAACTAAGGTGAGCAATGAAGTTCCTCCTGGACTTGGCCATCTGAGATGTGCTGGAGTGTCCTGCTGGCTGGTTCTTGCCAGAAATGTTCTGATCTCATCTTCTTCTCAGATTTTTCTAATCTCTTTGACCTTCTGCTTTGGTCTTTGTCCTGGAGAGGCCAAAGAGTGAGAGTTGTAGCTGCAGTGAACAGCATTTTTGAGGAATGTTTTAAGATGACCTACTAGACCCCGATATTTGGTCTAATCAAAAGTATTTTTGTTGAATTGTTGTCTAATCTTTTTTTTCCCTGCATTTTAATTAATGTCTGTGGTGCCTAGAGCAAGGGAGGTCAGGTCCTTCCAATTAAATTAAAATTAATAGTAATAAAAAGATACAGAAGACAGGAACTCAATCAGAAGCAGAAGGATTGAAAGACATCACATTCTTCTTGACTTTTTCTTACTGTATGTAGGAATGCAAAGTCCATGCCCAACTTCAGATATATTCTTGAACTCCATCAGTTTCCTGCTGATGGAAAATTGCAGAGCTCCTGAACTCTGATGGTCCCATGGCCACTTTAAACTAGGTGATTATTATTTTCTCCAGCTGAGCTAGCCACTAGAAAGAAGGCACAGCTGTGCTTTAAATTTGCCATATTGCATTTATTTTCTTGGAGTATTGTTTTCTTTCCCTGATGACTTCTTTTTTTCCTGACAGAATTACGTTGTTTTCAGCCCAGAGATGAACATCCTGTGTCTGAGAAGAGACTCTCTGCCATGAATGGATCATCTTGTACAAGTAAGAACATTTATTACAAACACTTCATTGTCATATTGGATCCTGAATGTATTGAAGCAACAGTTGTTCCTATTTTGAAGAAACTTGAGGTAAAGTAGTGGGACAAAAGACTATGTAATAACAGAAACCCTTTTGTGTGAAGTGTGTGTACCAGAGGATTATTGTTCCTTTTTACACAGACCTTGACATGCAAACACACAGATGATTATTTCTCAGTAAGGTAATGAGTCTTCATGTCCCAAAGTAAAAGGAAATGCTTGTTTTTAAACAGCACAATAAGAATTTTTGCACATCTTAAGTAAAAGACAGTGGTGACAGGAGTTGCTAAACGGTAACTTATTTTTTAAATTTTCATACTTCGTGCCTGAAATGATAATTTTTTTAGGTTTTAGGAAATGGATGTAACTGTTTTTTTCAGATTTACTGAAAGTATCCCACAAAGTGAAGTGTGTGTGTATTTTCCAGGAAAAGATGAAGAAGGTCTGTGTCCCAGACAACAGATTCTTTGGTGAAGAACATAAATCTCAAATCAATGTTCCTCCAGACTATGACACCGAGCCCTGCATGTACTGGACCCCCAGAAGCTGAAGCTGGGGAATGCCTGGAGCAAAGGCAGATGCAGTAGGAGTTGTTTCTGTGTTCTCCATATTCCACTGATATTGCAGCTATTGCTGTTAGATTTATCTAACTGCATGACAGAGTGAGAAAACAAAAAGCAAAGGTAATAACATACTTTTGGTCTCCTTTGTATGTTTTCTCTGTGCACGCCCCTGAATTTCTTCTGCTTTACTTACATCCTCTTTCGTTCTTCACGTGCTACTTAAAGTCCTTTCATGCTGTCTTAGCAACACAAACATGGGATTTTCTGTCTCTGCAGCTCTTGTCATTTAAACCATTCTTCCCACACCTTTTTGTCCTCTTCTGGCTTCATCTACATAATTGTAAAAACATGTATTTTTCTCCAGGCTCAGCAAAGCCTATTGTTGAGCCACCCAGGACAACTTAACTACCAGCCTGGACAGATGTAATTTAATTAATTCTTCCTCGCTGGCTGAGGTGGTGAACTGTGTTTAAAGATCTTGCATGTTCTCCAGCCTCATGCTGAAAAGAAAACAAGCTTCCACCTCAGTTTCTTGTAAGTGCTGCTTAACAGCAGGAAGGGGAAGGATGGCTTTGTGCAACCATCCATTTTCTCAGCTTCTTCCTCTGCCTTGTTCACCCGGTGCTTCTCCTTAGCAAAATAATGACAGATGTGACATATGTGAACCTCCAGTTCTTTGCTCAGAAACAAATTTAAAGATATTTTCTTTGGGAAAAATCACCTGGAAAGAACATACTTGGCTTTTAATTTTATTTTTTTCAAAATGCAGATTTCTTTTGCAGCTTTATTTCAACAGGTTTTAAAACACCAGTTTCTTGTGTCCCTCCCCACCTCTGGAGAGGCTCAGGGACTTTGCCTAAGGGTTCAAGACATAGTGGAAAATCAGTGATCACATTACCTTGTCCCTGCCAGATCCACTAAGGACCCAGAGGGTTTCCCCTTCCAGTTCCTGGTCTCTCTACAAGGAAGGCAACAGTGACAGAATACTTGCTGCTAAAATTTGGGCTCAAAGTTGTTTGACAATCATTTTGACAGCTTCGTGAGCAAAACTTATTCCTGAAATGAAACTTAAACTGTGGTAACCACTCTATTGCCAGGAGCTGCAAGACAATTTGTCTGGTCAATTATCATCAAGGCGGGAAAAGGGTATTTACAGAATTCTGCTTCCCTGATTCTGCCACCCAGAAGGGAGATTATATCTAAAAGGAAAATTAGTGTAGAGGTTTCAGGGTCTACCTTAGACTTTCTGAAGGAGAAATTTCCCTGTCAGCAATGTCCTCTGTAGCCTTGGTCAGCCCCTTGAGCTCAAACTGCCCCAATTTACAGGTACCATGGGTGAGCTATCTCACCCCGTCATCAGATCCAGCTGCAATTTAAGAGCACAGATCTGTCTCTCAGCCTGGCTTTGGAGGTGCATTTAACATCAACCTTCCTGAAATCAGTGGAATATAGTTGTCTGAATGACCTGGGCTTGCTGGCTGGGGAGATGTGCTCTGCAGTGATCCTGGTCCTTCACTCCCCAGCATTTGGGAGTTGGACAGGATAAGCTAGAGCTCCTTCCAGCCCCCAGGCTGGGCTTTCCTTTATGGGGGGGACACTGAGGCAAGGGGCAATGACAATGGGACCATGCAGGGAGCTTCCCAAGCTGCCAGGCTGCCTCCTCAGGCACAGGTCTCATCGACTGTGGTAAAAGAGGGATGCTAACATTGCCTTCTCAGCCTCACAGCTGTATGGGGAGCAAAAAAATCCATTAAAGTTTGTGATATGCTGATAGACTGTGGATCGGGGAGCCGCAGAAGTGCCTAAGATAGACAGATAATTGTTCCAATTTTGGCAGGATGTGCCGTGATAAGGCACACTGAGAGCTCTGCCAATATTCTTTTTTTTAAATAGATGATTTACTAAAGCTATTCAAAATACACAGCTTCATTGTTTGGTCTACTCCAGGAGCCTAGTGGCCTAAATTGTGAGTGAGAGCCCACTGAGCTTCACGCTGTCCAAAATGATATTAAGAGATGCTCCCACACTGCCCCGATGAGCTGAGTGGAATAGCTGAGAACTGAGGATGTTTTTTGTAGTTGCAGTTTTATTGATGGGCTGAGATACAGGAATATGAAGTTTAAGACACGAGGTCAGAGAGCAAGATTCAGCAGAGGTAAGACCTGTATCTACTGCTGTGCCACATCTGTGGTCAGGCACAAGACTTTCCTCCCAGTATTTTTTAATTATTTTTTTCTAAATGCAAAAAAAAAGTTCTGAATTGCAATGCTCCCAACTGCTTCTAAAAGCATACATAATTAATCTCTGTCTTTCACTGCATTTCATTGGTTCTTTTGCCTGCAGCAGTAGGTGATGTGTCAGAAAACATCAGAGGAGCCTGTGGTCATGGCACGATGACCCCCTGAAGTGGCTCCCTCTGTGTGGCAAACCAAGGGGAGCCGAGGCCTTTGGCTGTGGGTATGGCATGATTGTCATGGTTTGACCCTGGCTGGATGCCAGAGATTCACTCACAACCTCTCCCAGAGAAAAGCTGAAAAAAAAATTTATCACAGGCAAAACAAGGCAAGCTACAAGTGAAGAATTTGAAGGATTTATTTATTAACTAACAAGATCAGAGCTTAATGTGAGAAGCATCATTTTAAAGGCAACCTTTCCCCCCCTCACCCCTCCTTCTGTTGCAACAGATCTCATATTCCCTTTTTCTTCCAGGAGACAAAGGAGGAACAAGGATAGGGGTAAAACCAGGCAAGTTGGTATTTCTGACCAGTTTTAGGGTCGGAAACCATCTCTCTGCCTTTTCATAAAGTTCTCTCTCTCTCTCACGAGAGGAAAAGTGTTTCATGACCCTTTCCCAAGTGAGATCTCAACCCAGGGATGACCGTCCTTCCATTCTCTGTTGTCTGAGAGGCACTGCACAGGATGTAGTGTTTTAAGCACTGGCTTTGCTACTTCATATATGAGCCCATCCCAAAGTACATAGTTCTGATCCTACCACAATGCAATTCTGTCACAAAGCGTCTGGCCAAAGGACCTCTACCGGGCTCAGCTCCGGCTCCGTGTTTCTGGGATCTTAAAACATCTGCAGCTTTCCAGGTTGATCCTCCATCTTCAGCGTGGCCTCAGGTGGATTCTGCATCGCTGGTTTCTCTCTCTCTATTCCATAGGTTTGCCCATCTCATACATATGCAAATTGTCCCATGAATATTCATCCTTTCAACACTGTCATTTGCTATGAGCCCTTCAACCAATTAGCTTCAGTGTTTCTCATTCTTTTCCCCTTGTTGTGGATAACATTAACTTCTGTTTGCCTTCAGAGACTTCAGGACACCCTTAATATTCAACCTTAACTCTCAGGCCTTCTGAGTGATTTTAAAGTCTACTAATCCTTCTAAAAATCACTAGAACTTCACTAAATTTTCACTTCAATAAAATCTCTAAATCTCTATGCCCTCACCTAACTCACTAAATTTGTAATTTTCTGAATCTCCAAATCAATGTCTGCAAGTGTTTCTCTGGGAAAAAACGTGCCACACACTGTTCAAACCATTGAACAGAACTGCCAGTTGGGCTCCCAGGAACTGTCCAGTGTAGAAATAAAGATGTGGCCAGTAGACTGAATTTGGAGGATCCTGAATATAAATTCTTTTTGTCCTGCACATGCACCACCCTCAGCTAATGTTGTATTTCTGTACTTTTGATCGAGATGATGGCGGGAGGAAAGAATGCTGAGATCACCTGTATTCTCCAGGTGGCTTTGAAAAGCCAACCCAATTCTTAGGAGAGAAAAAGCCAACATAGATAGACAATATGAGGATTTTAGACCTTCACACTGTAATTTCTTCAAGCAGTGCAAGGTTGTATTGGAAAACTACATTTTCTTGTGCTCACACACAGGCATAAGTACATGCAGAGAAAGTATGTAGCTGATATAACAATAAACTTAGTGTTATTTACTATAAAATGTCACATTTCGTCGCTTTCACGCAATAGCCATCTCTTTTGAAACTGAAACACAGCAGCTAAATGTCAACCTACCCCAAGTATCATCAAATCTCTTTCTGATTTTTTTTTATATGCTATTGTTCACTATATTGCATTTTTTTGTTTCCACTTGCTGTGAAACCCTGGCATTTGATTTCGCTCTGGCCAAGAGGCCAGAAATCTCAGTTCAGTGTCAGGTGTCTCACTGGTCCATGAATTTGTCACTGAACACCCTGGATGATCGATGCAGCCAGTGCCCTACCTTGCATGCAGTGGGAACTACAACCCCCACTAGAAACTCATTCTCCACCTCGTTTGGGGCCAGAATTAGAAATCTATTCTCGTGCTCACGTTTTCTGACTCTCTGACCCTTGGTACATCTTTGTTTGGGTGGGTTTTTTTTGAGGGGGGGTTGTTAGCTTGTGGGATTTTTACCCATTAAAGTTTTGTTGTCAGGGAACTGTCTTTAATGTATTTCTTTCACAGAGGAAAGAAATGAGCTCCATATTTATTTTTATGAGGTTTTTCATCTTCAGTTTTTCGGCGTCTGGTACCTTTATATATATAAAGAAGAACAGCACTCCCCTCCTTCTACGCTCCTTAATGGAAAAGTAAATGGTTATTCTTTCCTTCTACCTGATGTATGTCTTCAAAATACTATAAAGATATGAAACCGATGGAGTTTCTAAATTATAAAGCAGGAGTTCTTTTTATATTACTGTGAATAACAACTGGAAATCCAGTGCTTTATAATAAGTTATTTATTCTCCATTTTGAGGTTTTATCCACACCCCAGGAGGTGGCCATGTATTTTTCAACAGGTGCTGCATCAAGATTGCTATGATACTCTCAAACCATATTAGATTGAATCCAGTGGAAAGAAATGAATTTGAGAGCAAGACTTACAGGATGATGAAAAACGAAAATCTTTTCTCTTGTTGAATGCAAAATTTTCTATTAGGTTCATAGCTGTTATCAGCATCAGCCTCATGTAAATACATATTTATGATCTAATACACAGCCCTGACGGCGTGTCTGGGAGAACAAGTGGTGTACTGTGCCCAGAAAATGTACAGGAGCTTTCCAAATCTTCTGCAAACTGTAAGAATGGAGTTCTAAAGAGACAAAGGTGGTGGGCAGGAGGAGACATTGCAGCAGGATGACCACACACCATTGCATTTATTTGCTCTCTTTCAAGGGAAAAAAACCCCCATCTGTTTCTGGTTCATGACAAGAAGTCAGGAAGGGTGGAGGCATGGAAAAGGAATTATGGTCTTTAGAGGAGAAAGGGGATGTCACAGTATCACAGTATAGCTAAGGCTGGAAAGGACCTTGAAGATCATCTAGTCCGACCTATAATCCAACTAACCCAGCATCTACATCTAGATCATATCACTCAACTCCTCATCCAGCCTACCCTTAAACACCTCCAGGACTGGTGACTCAACCACCTCTGTGGGCAACCCATTCCACATGCCATGCTGGAGGAAAGTTTTTTCTGGGTTGCTTGGTCCTCAATTTCCAGGAAATGCAGTGCCTCTAAACCGTGACATTGTATTAAGAGAGATTTTCAGAGTCTCTCAGGAGGTAACGTGTCAATGTTTCTGTCTGTGGCCTGTACAGCCTGACTTACCAAAGTACAGAAACACTTTGGAATCTTCAATACTTTCAAACCTGGGAAAAGCTTTTGTCCTCTTCTTCACTGCAGATGAAGCTTGCAGGTAGAAGGGATTATTTCCATGCAGTGACTTCAGATGGGGCATCTGAGGCTTCTTACCCCATGTCCCTGAGGCTTCTTACCCCGAGTCCCTCAGTCGTGCACCTCCTGAGGTCCCAGTCATTTTCTTGTCACGTATGTTTTGCTGTTGGTTTTTTTTTTTTTTCAAATAAAGCTTTAGCCCAAAAAATTTATACTTCTATCCAAAAAGGACAAAGCAATGTCTCCTTCTGAGCCTGCTGGGACTGGACATGTGCACAAAGAGATTTGTTGCAGTAGAGACGTGGAAAAGGCAACTGCAAAATGAAATTTGTGGGACCTTTCAGTCCTCCCACCAATAATTAGATTTTCTTCTTTTGTAATTCAATGCTTTTTATGCACACACATGTCTGCATATGTATAGAAATTTATAATTTAATTCTGATTTTAATTCTGTAAATGCAGATGACTGTTTCACAACAGCCAGGATCACAAGAATGAATATATATATATATATAATATATATGGTATGTCTCTGTCTTTTTGACTAAAAGGTGGCAAAAGGGCAGAAGCTTAGAAGCAGCTCTGGCGGAGGAAACTGAGTGAACATTTTTGAGAGACCTTTAAAATTAATTACAGTCTTTTCTTCTCTTGTGATAAATCTGGGAGATACGCTGAAACTTTGCATAAATGATGGGCAGAACCAACTTTTTCTTTGGGTCAAGGAATCTTTCTTCCTACTTATCTGAAATGTGCACAGTAATAAAATGTAGGATTAATGTGTCTTAATGAAACTTCAGGCATACATATTTATGCATGGATTTTTGCATAATGATATACAAAAGAAAATTTCCAGTGAAATAATAATAATCATTAAAGAAACAGCTAATCTTAGCATTGTTTTTCCTTCCTATTTCACTTTTCTCTTACTTTTGTTCTGTAACTCAGGGCACTTATCCAGCAATTATTTAAGCCTCATGCCTATTAATGTCATTGAGGCTACTCACATGAATATAATTAAGTGAATACCTAAGTGCTCTCCAGGACTGAGCTTTCTGTAGCCAGATTCCCAATAGACCCAAATCTTTGCTTTGATTCTGAGCATCTGCTCCACTTGGCTACATCATCACCTGTAATATTTGTGAGAAAAGTATTTCCTTTGCTACAGCACTTGAGGAAAACTTTTTTAAGGCCTGAGAATCTGTTTTGGTTTTGACAGCTGAACAGGTATCCAAATATCAATTCCCCATTCCTCCTTTATGTAAATACCCAAATCTATATACAATAATCACATAGAAAGATATCTGCTCTTCACCAATGGCTCTTTTTTATTTCCTAATTAAATTTTTAAAAAAGTTAAAGCTCTCCAGTCAGGCAACAGTGTCAAGTGATGTAAGTGCCCTTCTAATCCTGTGAGAAAAGAATTGCAAGTAATGAAGGAGCTACATCAGCCCCCTCCGTCTCGGGGATCTTTTTTCACAGATGTGACTTAGAGAATATTTGCCAATAATGGATATGTTTGTAGGGATCAGGACTCCTTTGCCTTCTGTTGGAAACAATGCCTGTGAAATACAAAAGTGACTAAATCACACGGATCCTGTTCTCAGCTTGTGGTCAAAGCTGTCTCCCATGTGCTCTGCAAGTGGGAGATGATTGACCAGATGAGCCTCTAAAATAATCCTGAAAAACAGTGTGCAAGGTTTTTCAAGTCTGTTGCTTTACATTTTATCCAAAGCTCTTTTCAGAATGCAGAAAGGCACAGTGATAGACTCTGCTGTGCTGTTGCACCGAGGCTGTCAGGGTTTAAGCAGCACTATAATGTATCATGAAGAATACTGTACCTCTTGCATTGGAAATGTGTCAAAGCTCTTTCTTTCTTTTCTCTCTCTCAATTTTTTTCCTTCTCTTGAGCTGCAGAAGACAGGAGCATTTGTAAGCCACCAGGCACAAAAGGCAAAACAAAAGCATTTTTATTACTATAATTGAGAATTTGGAAGAGGGGAGTGAAGTGCTTGTACCTAATTGTGCTGCAATTACCCTGTTTAATCCAGCAACAGGCTTCTTTCAAGCCTCATCACCATACCTGGGTAGAAGAATCTCATTTCACCGCTCACACGAAGGCTTGTCACTTTGGATTTTAAGCACAATGAAGCTTCTCATTTTCTCTGCCTCAATTTTCCGTAGGGATCATAGAAAAGACAAAGACAGACAATGGGGAATGTGACCTCGTTAATGAGACTGTACCAAGAGTGAGTGGGACTCAATGTCTGCAGTATTTACGAACAAATAAGACATGAGTTATTAGTGTCTGATTGTTTATTCCGCCTTCATTGCTCATGTGTTCATTGCTCCCGGTGTAAGAAAAGTCTTCATGGGTGTCTCTTCTTAAAACCATTTCTAATGATTCAGATGATTCTGGCCTCTCAAATTCATGGAGCAACTTGAGGTATAAATAAAGTTTTCCTCCACTCCACTTGAGTGGTTTAAACCTTTTCTCTTTGTCTTTAATTTTTCTTGTTAGATAGTGCTCCGTTTGAGGCTGATGAGATAAACTGTGATATTCCTCACCACTCTTACTCTGGCTCCTTTGCTCTTTAGCATTCATGTGCTGGGATCCCCTCCCTTATAAAAGTTTGATAATATCTAAGTGCTCCTCCCAGCTCAGAAGGCAGTCAGGTCCTCTGTGGTTTTGCTGTGCTGGTATTACCCAGACTGTGTCATCTTTGCAGCTCTTCAATGAACGCTGGACATTTGAGGCTGCACATCTGAAAACTGGCTCAAGCTGACTTCCATAAAATGGGGATTTTTCCAGTCAAAAAACTGTGGTTTGTCTGTTGGTAATTTCTATGTTTTAACAATAACTCAGTTCATCACCTCAATGATAATAAAAACCTTGTTTTTTTATGGTGTCTTGTTTCCCAAAGGATTCAAAAGTACTTCACAAAAGCACTCTAATCCAACCCATCTCTTTCCCCAACACTGAACTGTCATTTCCTTTGGGGTGGGAAGAAGTGGCTGTCTGAGAACACAGAACAATGTCACTGAAGAATTTGGGATGAGAACTCCATATAAGACAAAAGAATTCCCATATACTCATTGCTGTCTTTTGATCGGAGTGGGATGCAAAGTCACCCAGAGATTTGGTCACTGTTGGTGATGAGAACACGGCTGCTACTGCAGGACTGAGGAAAGGACAGTGGAATCTGGGGAGTGGAGAGGTGACAGGGAGGTAAAGCTCGTATTTTATGGTTAGTCCCATGAAACGGCAAATATTGACGATTTTCTGAAGTGATTCTTGAATATGGTAAAATGTACTGGACTAGGATAATGGAGAATAATTAATTGTAGCATCCATTAAAAACAAAGTCCATTTTTGTTCAAAGTGACTCCAATTCAGTCATTTCTCTCTTCCCTCTTCCCTGGGGGAGAAGTAAATGGTCATTTTAGCTTCTTTTCTCTGATCTTTCACACTGCCAGGTACTAACCACACTCAGACTCAATTCTTCCGATGTGCTGTAGTTTTATGAAAAGACCCATCATTCAGAATTTGGGTAAACAGTGATCTCACTTTCATGGGCAAGTGATAAAGGCGCAGCACAGTGGGTTTGAATTTCACTCTGTAGTTTGAGACAGTTTGTTTCCCACCACTGTTCCTTGAAGCTCAACTAAGCTGATTATTACATATTAACACTTAATATGTATTGCTTATGGTTGCTGTATGAAAACAATGAATGTATGATGCTCTAAACATATGTTTAGAATGTTATTTAATGTAACCATAGTTATTTGCCCAAGAAAATAATCACAAACAGGACAGGTAATCACTATTCACCTTAATTATTGTAATAATACATTGAATATTCAGGAACAGACTGGCTGTACTTCCTTATTTATTTTATTACTGGCACAGATCTTTAAGGTTGTGTGATTAATTAATGCTTTTACCAATAACTTCAGCATGTCTACTGGCAGGAAGGGAAGTTATGACACTGAGTTTCAATCACTTTTAAATTCTGGAATATTTACTTTTTTTTTTCTTTTTTTTACCACAAATAAGCTTTCTGACTTCTATAAAAACTTCCTTCTCCCAGCTGGCATTGAGGAATACTCTGTGGTCAGATTCTCTAACCACCCAAACCCCAAAATAAGGTCACTTTGTTCCAACAGCCTTCCAGGAGTAGTTCCTTGTTCATGCCTGTGGATTACCAAGCTTGTTAGCCCAAGCCAAAACCATGGAGCAGCCAGTGCAACAATTTAGAAATATGGCTTTAGTATCACAGATAATTATTGTAGAAACAATCATTAAGAGTATACAGATACTGGTCAAGATTTATTTGTATAAATCCCACCATTGCCTCAAATAATACAATTTATAACAAGGAACGGGGAGCAAAATAATCTTCTCTGTCTTGTCAAGGAGGCAAAATATACAGGAAACCAAACTTAAGGATAGTTTGGGGCAAAAAACTATGTTAGAAAATCAGGCAAAATTACAGAGGGCTGTGGTAAATGTCACAGGGCATGTGGTCATTCTTATCACCAGCCAAGTAAGAATATAGTAAAATTAATTTCTAGCACAGACTGAGCCAAACCGAAGGGATTATCGGTGAAATTAGTTTTTGGAGAGCTGGGTTATTTTGTATTAAAGTCTTGTTTTATCTGGAATGCTGAGCTTTGTGAGATGGCACAGATAAATGTCTCCAGTCTGGGCACGGCCTTCGGTGGTGGTTGGTGTCCCCACAGGAGGGGAAAGTAAAGTATCAATGCAGAAGAGAAAATGGCACTCATTAGTTTGTAATTAATGACAAGTGAGATAGGATAGCAAATGGAAGTGTGGGAGTGCTCAAGGGAATTCTTCTACAGCTCTTCCAAAAATATCATTTAGGTCTTTATGTTTCTGAGTTATAGTGGAGCAATTGCATTGGTTAAATCACCAAATTTACCACGATGCTGATGATTTGTCATGGGCTGTATTGAAAGGATGATCAGCAGCCTTGGTCACAATTTGTTCCCAACTTGCTTGGGTTTGTGTGCAGGAAAAAGGCAAGGTCAGCTGAAAGGGAAGAAAAAGCATTTATTTCCTTATTTTATAGATCCATGAAGGGACTAATGTAGTTTTCACAAGGTCAGGCTAGAAGTCTGTGCAAGTGTTTGAGACACACTTTCTCTTTGGGGACTAATTCAGTCCCTTACCTGTAAAAATATCCTTCTCTTCTACACTAACAGTTGAACACCATAACCTGTGTTTTCAGTGTCATGCCAAGAAACACTGACCCAGTTAAGTGTGAAAAAAAAAGAAGAAAAAAAAAAAAAGGTGTCTTAGAATGATTGAATCTGAACATTATCTTTGTCTCGATCAAGGACAAAATGTAAATCTTCACTGAAAGTGTGAATTCATAGCAACAAACACAGTGAGAAAAGCATTCAGGAGATAAATGGAATTTATCTGACAGTGTAAGTTCAAACTAAAATCTAAAGTAATGCAGTGAACAATGTTTAACAAGATTTCAGTGACTCCTGGTGCCTTTATAATCTGCCTACTCTTTTGAAAACGTTTCCTTTATAAATGTTTATCCCAGCTGTCTAGTGAGATTAAGAGCTTTTCTCCATGAGTGCCATGTTCGCCAACAGTCCAGGATTTATTTGCATTGGCAGCTCCTCTGGCTTCAAAGGTGTGGTCAGTGCCCCAAGCTGGCATCTTCAAGAGGTCATCCAGTTAATTCCCACAGGAACAGCCGTGTCTTATCTCTTCATTTTGGGAGAGCTAAATCTCAATGCCTATGACAGCGCGCCTTTGGACAGTGCTCCGCCAGGGCTGTTGCCCTTTACAGTTTATTCACACAGTGTGCTTGGATCTTGACCTGGAGAGCTGATTTCCTTGCCCGAGGTGCCTTATTCCACTTGAGATGCCTCACAGGATGCACCGCTACCACACAGGCTGCAGATGCATTGCAATCTGTGGGGAACACCTCCATCCCTGGAGGTGTTTAAGAGAAGACTCAATGAGGAGCTCAGTGACATGGTCTAGATGGTGGGAGGCTTGGATGGATGGAGCGTGAATTTTTCCTCAACATTGGACACTTTCAGGATTTGGTTGGACGTGGTGCTGAGGCATCTTGTCAAGGGTGTGCTTTTGCCAAGAAAGGTTGAATCAGATGATCCTTGAGATGCCTTTCAACCTGGCATATTCTGTGATTCAGAATCAATTCTGGAATTTCTTTTTTTGCAAAATGCTGTGGTGAGACCCCAGGGTTGGACCAGCAGAACACTGGAGTTGAATAAGTATCTCCAAAATTCAGGCTCAGCTTATTGTCAAATGTCCTCCCCCATTGTGGCTGAACAGCTACAATTCAGGAATTAAATAGTGTACATCAGAGTTTCATATAATCACTGGAATATCATGGAATCATAAAATGGTTTGGATTGGGAGTGATCTTTTAAAAATAATAATGTTAATCCCCTCTGCCGTTGGCAGGGACGCCTCTACTAGACCAGGTTGCTCAAAGTCCCATCCAGCCTGGCCTTGAACACTTCCAGGGATGGGGCATCCAAAGCTTCTCTGGGCAGCCTGTGCCAGTGTGTCACTGCCCTCATTATAGAAAATTTCTCCCTTGTATCCAAGATAAATCTACTGTCTTGTTGCTCTTGAAGATAAGAAGCTTTTTTGTCCATGACTGGATGGATCTCCTTCTGAAGGGAATCATTGGTTCAAGCGTCAGTTATTGCATTGGGTGCTGGACTTGTGAATTAAAATGCTATACAGTATCTTAAATGGGATGTTGAACTAGATTATTTGCAGTTTTCTGCTCTGCTCTGGCTTTGGTAGTTATTCAAGGGTAAATTCAATGCTAATATAGAGATTTTCAGCATTGCAGGTGATAATTTGCTGTGTAAACGTGATTTGAAATCAACAGTGTTTTAATCATGTGCTTATGTGAAGAACAGACACTTAAATGCCAAGGGTTGATTTTAGCAAGGGTGAGAGGAAAACTACCCATAAATATCATAGCAAAAATTGAATTTTAACTCCCAACCAGAACAGGAAAAAAACTTGGTAAATTGAAGCATAAATTGATTTGTGACCTATATAAGAAGGGGCTTCGCTGGGACAGGTTATCATATCAAAACTATGAAAAGATTTATTTTTCTTTCTCCAAAGTCGGTGATTCTGTTTGCTGTCATTTGGGATCCAGGACTAAACAGACCTCTGACTAGATCAGGAGGGTGATTCTTCTATCAAGTATTCAAGGCAGAGAAATTTTCCTTAGAATTCAACTCCTTAAGTTGAAAATACACTTTTCTTGTGTTGTGAGTTAAAAATTGCCTGTTATTATCAGAAAGAAGACACCTGCTTTAATCAATTCCACCTTGCCAATGGCATTTACAGGGTTAATGTTTTCTGAATACTCCACCTGGTAAATTACTGCTCCTACACTCAGCTCAAACTCAATTTCATTCCTTCAAGGTTTCAGTAATCGTATCACCAGGCAATAGCTGAGTTGAAGTTTCCTCTGAATCTGAAATTGTATAATTGAACTTTTGAACTGAAGTCCAGCCATCACTTCCTAGTGACACTCCTTGGTGACAGAGAGATTTTTCTTTAGTTTGATGATGGCTGATTACAAAATCCTTGGCTTTTTCTTAACTTTTAATGCACTGCACGGTGTATTTGTTTGTGATTTTGCTTCAGTCACAGTAGTCTATTATCATTGGCATTACTCCTTGCATTTACAACCCACCTTTCACTGCAGGCTTTCTAAGCACTTGAGAAGCATTAAACTCCACGAGAGGTCAATAATGAAAATAAACAATTACACTGTCACATGTCTGGGGCAGAAACTGTAATTTTCCCTACTCTACCAACACAGCTCAGGATGCTGAACTGGTTGTTCTCCAGGTATTATTGCTGTATGAAACAACAACATCCCAACACGTTACAGGTAAGAAAACTGAGGTCCCAAGAACCACTACAGAAATGTTCAGAATCTGACCCTTCACAAATTCTGAAGGTGAAAGACTCTGCCTGTAAGGAGACAAAGCAGTGTTTGACACCATGCGTAGGTACAGTTTCTCTGCTCAGGTAGTAGTGTAAATTAAGAAGGGACTGTGTGAGCCTGAGACATCATAATAAACTATCTTTGAAACAGTTTTGTACCTGTTATTTTAATTTTATTTCATCACTGTCCCTTCCCTGTCATTAGGAAGGTCAGATACCCTTGGAAATTGGACAAACTCTTTGTGATAGGTACACTAAATTAAAACCAGCTTTTGGTTTTCAGTCCTGTAAGGTGCTGTACGTAACAAGAGATGTTTTTCTACCTGGATAGACCATAAAGAGGTCTACTTATATATTTAGATTCAGATCTCCAGTTAGGGACCAGGGTGAACATTGCCTGACTCAGTCTAGAGCCCGGCCTGGTCCATGTCGTTGCTCGCACAAATCCCTATTTGAGAAATTTCTTGTGCTACTTTGCAAATGCACTTCACTCTTAAGACAGAAAAAACACAGAGATCATAAGGATTTGGTGGTTGGTGTCCAGGTGTGGTCTCTGGGTGAATATTCATATTTCCACCATTACACCATAAATTTACACTTTACTTTAGGCCTTTGACCAACCAGCTCTGATGTTTTGCATTCTTTTGCTCTATATTTTGAATAAATCCCCGTTCTGTTTATAGTTCTGTCTTGAGAAAGGAGAAAATTGGCCTTTAACATTTAGCTTCAAGTTTCAACCCTTTTTCGTAGCCCAACAAAAGCCTTAAAACCTATTAATTTTATAAATCCAAATTTCTACCTATTGTTACCTCTCTTCCTGCTGGTTTTGGGGACAGCATGAGATAAGAGCTAAAAACCCCAACCAAAAAACAAAGCAAAAACTCTCACCACTACCTAAGCAATGCAGGGAATCTTATTTTATTAGCCATTTTAAGCCTCTGACTAAGTTTTGGGGTAGTATTTTCAAACATGATCTCTTAAGAACATGAATCACACAGAATCACAGAATCACAGAATCAGTAAGGTTGGAAAAGACCATAGAGATCATCAAGTCCAACCTATCACCCGTTACCTAATCTAATCTAGTCAAACCTGTTACCTAACCTGACCTGTTGCCATCCTACAACCAACACATCATCCTACCTATAACACACTACCCTAATATCTAGGTCATGTCACCAAGAACTTCATCCAACCTTTTCTTAAACACCTCTAGGGACGGTGACTCCACCACCTCCTTGGGCAGCCCATTCCACTGAGAGATCACCCTCTCTGTGAAAAAGTTCTGCCTAATGTCAAGTCTAAATCTCCCCTGACGCAGTTTAAGACTGTGTCCTCTTGTTCTATCACTGGTAGCCAGAGAGAAGAGACTGACACCCAGCTGACTACAACTTCCCTTCATGTAGTTGTAGAGAGCGATAAGGTCTCCCCTCAGCCTCCTCTTCTCCAGACTGAACAATCCCAGCTCTCTCAGTCGCTCCTCATAGGGCTTGTGTTCCAGCCCCTTCACCATCCTTGTCGCCCTTCTCTGGACACGCTCAAGGATCTCAACATCCCTCTTAAACTGAGGAGCCCAGAACTGAACACAGTACTCAAGATG
>WEKX01013606.1:10434-108893 GCA_013390025.1 Pitta sordida | reverse complement strand
TGGCTCCTCTTTCCTACCCTTCTTATGGATAGGTATCACATTGGCCAACTTCCAATCTTTTGGGACCTCCCCATTAAGCCAAGACCTCTGAAAGATGTTGGAGAGAGGCTTAGCAAGCTCATCTGCCAGCTCTCTCAACACTCTAGGATGTAACCCATCAGGTCCCATGGACTTATGAGGGTCTAGATGTACTAGTATGTCCCTTACATCTTCCTCCTGTAGTAAAGAGGGGTTCAACCATTCCTCACCTCTATTGACTCTATTGACTGTATCAAGAGACCCTTGAAGAGACCTTTTATTATGTAAGCAGCTGTCTGTACTATTGAAGACAGAGGCAAAAAAATCATTAAGTATCTCTGCCTTTTCCTCATCCCTAGTGATGATGTTGCCCTCCTTATCCAGGAGAGATTGGAGATTGCTCTTGTCCCTTTTTTTGTCATTAATGTACCTGTAAAAGCCTGTGTGTATGAAGTAGACTGTAAAGCCCATTGTAGGGAAATATTTTGTCTGACCAAGTCATTCAACAACTCTGACAGATTTTCTTATGGTCAGTGGAGAGAAACAGACTGCAGAGCATGGCTAAACACAGTCTCTCTTGGGAGAAGGATATTCTGAGCTTTTGGTCTCTCTGCCATTTGTTTTTAAGTAGCACAACATAAAAAAAGCCTTGTTTCAGTTGGGGTCCTTACATAGTTCTGTAGGAGGTTTTAAGTTTTTAAGAGTAGGCTGGATGAGGCATTTAGTGCCATGGTTTAGACAATGGGTTGGTGTTGGGTTACAGGTTGGACTGGATGATCTCCAAGGTCTCTTCCAGCCTTGTGAGGAGTAGCTAATCTCAGCGATCCAATGCAAACCACGTGTGCACCACATTTAAATATTTGGGTGTGCAAATAAACTGGGGCACCTCTCTAAGGTTTCAGAAATGGATTTGGTTGTCTGTACAGAGTCTTTGGGAAATATTGCTCCATTGGAGCATCATCCTGACACTCCAACAGCTTTAAAAAAATCCTCCTTTCCTTTCTCATTATTATTAAATAGCACACTTCCCTCCCTTGGTCAGGGAATAACCCTCTACATCCGACTGCATCACCTTCCCGACTTCTGCTCTATTGAAGGGCAGAGCAGCAAGTGAACCATCTGTATTGGGATTTTTTCTTGCGGTTCATTGTGTCCATATTCTGTTCTTTTATGAATATAAATGCTGGAGAATATCTGGGTCAATGATATCTAAAGTTCTTTTGCTGGCATCTTTAATTGACTAAATTTAAAACAGGTCCTTTTGTGAACTTCTTTGGGCTGTATTGACAGTAATTTCTTTTAAAGAAAATGTCAGGGAATCTTGATTTCAGGATTGAAAACGTCTTATGTGTGTCTTAAACAGTTTTACTGGAATGGGGCTTGAAATGCACGTGCTGCTCAATATTTGAATGCTTGGATCTGTACTCCACTTTGTTCCTCCTTGTCTTTGTTTTTAAACTTCTGAAACAAGAAAAATTTTATGTCGTCTCTCTGGTACCATTTGAATTCATTTATGGACTGCTAGGATCTCACAGAGATTTATAATACTAATTAATTAACTCTCACATTTCCCTTGGGTTGTAGATAAAGATTATTACCCCCATCTTACAGGGATCACCAGTGGTCTCCTCTTATTCAACCTTGTGTAAATCAGCAATACCGCCACTAAAATCAATAACGTTATACTGCAGTGGAATTGATATGAGTCAGGGAGGAATCCGGTCCAGAAGATGTACAGCCTGAGCTTAAATGTGCTTAAATGTCTGTTCCTTCACAGGACTTCCTTACCTGAGGGCAGCCTATAAGAAAGATGGAGAGAAACGCTTTACAAGAGCATAGGGTGAAAGGATGAGGGGGAAATGGCTTCAGACTGAAAGAAAGCAGTTTTAGGCTACAGTGTAGGAAAAAATTCTTTACTGTGAGGGTGATGAGTGAAGTTGTGGATGCCTCTTCCCTGGAAGTGTTCAAGGCCAGGCTGAATGGGGTTCTGAGCAACCTGGTCTAGTGGCTGACAGCAGGGAGGTTGGAACTAGATGAGCTTTGAGGTCTGTTCTAACCCAAACCATTCTGTGATTCTGGAATCTAGAGATGAATAGAGTGGAAAGTTCCCTAATTGCTGTTTACAACTCCCTGAGGGGAGGTTGCAGCCGGGTGGGTGTGAATCTCTTCTCTCAGGCTGACGACACCAGAACAAGAGGACATGGCCTTAAACTGTGCCAAGGGAGGTTTAGAGTGACTGTTAGAAAGAGATTTTTCCCAGAGAGAGTGATCCCTCAGTGGAATGGTCTGCCCAGGGAGGTGGTGGAGTCGCCATCCCTGGAGGTGTTTAAGAGAAGACTGGATGAGGAGCTCAGTGACATGGTCTAGATGGTGGGAGGCTTGGATGGATGGAGCGTGGTGCCCATGGTTCCACCCTTGTGGGCCTGATCCCTGTGTGGGCGTTTGCTTGGGAGTTGGACTCGATGATCCTGTGGGTCCCTTCCAACTCAGAATAACCTGTGAAAGCAGTTTTAGGCTAGGCAGATTTTCCTAGAGTAGGAAAAAATTCTTTACTGTGAGGGTGATGAGTGGATGCCCCACCCCTGGAAGTGTTCAAGGCCAGGCTGGATGGGGCTCTGAGCAATCTGGTCTAGTGGCCCACAGCAGGGAGGTTGGAACTAGATGAGCTTTGAGGTCTGTTCTAACCCAAACCATTCTGTGCTCCTGTGATTCTGGAATCTAGAGATGACTAGGGTGGAAGGTTTCATGTGGGACATGTTGGAGGTGGGATCTATTGAAGTTTGGAAGAGCCCATATGCCTGAGGGCTGAGTGACACCCAGCTCCTTCAGCATTCCATGTGAATGCACCCTCAGCAGTCACAGTTTTCAAAGATGCTCCAACCAGCCCTTTGCACACAGATTAGGGACTTGTAAACTTTCAGAAGGGTCCATGAACTGGGACGGGAGATCCACAGGCTGAGTGCAGAGAGGCAGAAGTGAAGCTGGCAGAGGGATTTTGTAGAAGCCTGGTCCCCTTCCAGGATTTCAGTGCTGTTCGTGCAGATGCGATTCGAGTGTGATCAGCTGGTGCCTACCCACAGTGATGGTGTGATTCCCAGCCAGTGCAAATACAGCTTTGAGAACAGATGCCATCCTTACCATTCAGATCAGAGTACTTTGGCAGGCTTTGTCCTGGGATGAGAGGCACCTTCCCCATGCCTGCAAGAAATAACAGTGTTGGCAAGGCATGTTTCTAACGGCCTTGTTAGTTTGGGAACAGACTGGTCGGTACTTTTCAGGTCTAAGCACAAAATAACTTCTCCAAGGTCAGACAGCAGAACAAGAGATAAATGCCCGTCCCCATATGTTGGCTCTTACTTTTGGATTCTTTCCCTGACTAAGTCTTTCATTTAATGTGGTCGGTCTTTAACCATGGTGTTGGTTTATCTCTGGAGTCTCCACAGCAGCTGTATTTATGGTGGCTCCACAGTCACCTCTTGATCTGTCCCTCCCAGTGGAATTGTCTACCAGCAATTTTTATCAGCTTCTTGATTTAGAATATGTGTCGTGAACTTTCGGAGCACTCTCTGCACAAAGACTTGTTTATGGTGCTCACGTCATTCTTAGTTCAGAGTGTTTATGAGCACAAGTCTCCCTGTCACTATATTGCTTTTGAATAATATACATCTTTTTTTTGTCCTGTGTTCTAGCATTTTCCTAGCCCTACAGGAGACATATCAACTCTCCAAGCCCTAACAATTACCTCATTAGGGTATTTTGCACCTTTCCTCACTAAATCTGGCGAGTACAATAAAACAATTCCTTCGATTTACATGCTGGACATGCATCTAGACATTTTATCTACTCCTTCCATTAAATTGCTGTTGCTTTTGCCAGATTATATTGGTGCTATCTCTGACTGCTTGGAAGATAAGGCTAGCAAATAAGGTTAAAAAAACCCCACAAGTGTATTTTTAAAAGCCTTTCTTTGCATACATATTTTTTGAAATCTTGGTAAAATTAAACCCTCTTTTTCTTTAATGAACTCCATCTATGGTGTATTATCATTATTGCTTGAACCTTCCTGAGGGCCATTCTTGCAGCTGGTGGTCCCCTGATTCCAGGTGATGCATGAAGAAAGGAGAAAAGACACACCTTGAAAGGACAGAGGATGTGTTTTGATCCCTGCCTTACAGGTAGAAAATTGAGGTAGGGATGTTCCCCAGACAGAAAATTGAGGTAGGGATGTTCCCCAGACAGAAAATTGAGGTAGGGATGTTCCCTAGATGGAAAATTGAGGTAGGGCTGTTCCCCAGATTGCCAGGAGACGTGAGGCAAGATAGAAATGTATAGTGTTCTCTTGAATCCCAGTCAAGTGCCTGAAAAATGATGTTGCCACCAGGCTGGCTGTCCAGCTGAGCCAGCTCAGGACAGTGCCTGCTGTGGGGAACAGGAGATAAGGGTTTCTGTGGGCATTGTGCAGGCCACCACAGCCTTGCAGCTGGCAGAGCAGAAGCTGGCACTTGTTTTATTGATGTATGTAACCTGAAGGAATGAGTGAACTGAGCAAACCGCCCTCCTGAAGGAGAAAGGGAGAAATTAAAACCAGCAAAATCAGGAGAGGGTGTAGGAATATTTTGTACTGCTTTACACCTATGGCCATAGTTTCTCCACTGTGTCCCCTCTGGCCTCTGTCACTGTCTCTGTGCCTGTGCCAGCTGCAGTCCCTGGTGGGTTCCCGCAGGAGCAGCGATGGACAGGAGCAGTCTCAGCACGGATCCATCAGCCTCCCTGCAGCAAAGGTGCCTCGGGAGGTCTGTGTCACAGTTTGGGCAATTCCTTTTTCCCTGCTGCATGTCAGTTACCATTTGAACTGTGGATTTTTTTTTCTTTTCTGTTGCTATCCCTTTCACTTCTTTTCTATAACAGCTGTGCTCCCTCACTGAGTGCTGTTATGCTGCAAGGTGCACATTATATGTCTAACATATTTCTTAATTAATTTTGCAATTTTCCAGTCTCCCTTACTGCTCCCACTTAGGTACCCCAACAAAGCTACTTTCCTGCCCAGTGGAAACCTCAGGCAAAGTGCTCTGAAGTTCAGAGGGTAACATGATGACTCTTCTGGACTGGCCAAAATAGTGTTTTAAATATCTAACAACTGGCCAGTGAAGTACACCCTAGTCATTCCCCACTTCCTTTGAGAGACCAGGCAAGTCTTCCTGTCTGCTTTAGAAACCTGTGTCTTCTTGGGATAAATCATTATCTAGGTCTTCCCTGTTTTTTTTTTGCCCTGTGATTGTGCCAGACATTGACTTTTCGAAATCTGTAATGTGCAAGGTATCAAGGCAAAGAAGGACAGTAACCGTAACAAGAAGGGTGATGTTTTGTTAGGGATTGTA
The DNA here is from genome assembly GCA_013390025.1 of Pitta sordida. Taxonomy (NCBI): domain Eukaryota; kingdom Metazoa; phylum Chordata; class Aves; order Passeriformes; family Pittidae; genus Pitta; species Pitta sordida. The sequence continues at coordinate 103,497 of WEKX01013606.1, read as the reverse complement.
ATAATCTTTTGACATTAGAAAGAACAGCCCCTCAAAAAAAAAAAAAGAGGAAACATTTTAATAAGAGGAAAAAAGAAGAGAAAGGAAAAGAAGGGAAGGGAAGAGAAGGGAAGAGAAAAGAAGAGAAGAGACATCAGGACACCTTAGAAGGAACCTTCATTTCTTTGCATAATATTGCTTCCAGATTTGCTAAGAGCTTTGTATTCCCATTTCTGAGAATAAAAACCAAACTACATCTATACTAGTTATCCCAAAAGTTCCAGAGCCTCAAGGCTAACTGTCCTCTGAAACCTAATGTCAGATTTTGGACACATCCATGCCATTCCCGGGCTCTGGAAGTTCTCTCATCCCTGAAACTAAGCTTCGCAGAATGGACTTTTCCCTGCCAAAAGCTCAGAGGACACAGGTTGAAGTCCCAGATAGTCAGAAGTTGTCACATGGGTACGAGACAAATCCCAGATTTGTTTGTGGTGAGGGGGCAAAAGAGGAGCACAGAAAGGACACTAGTGAAGAGACAAAGTCATCCTGGGAAATATTTGCACCAAAGCCCTGAAAAAAAAAGAAAGGAAAAAAAAAAGGGAAAAAAATGGTGTCATGGGCAGAATCTAGAAAAATATTTAGAACTGTGAGCGCCAGAGTTGTTCAGGGAAATGGAATGTTGTGTGCTGCGTTTGGGAAAAAAACCCAGCCCAAAATATGACTGCATAAATGGGGTGCGATTCGCCATAATTTGTCTCCTTAAGGGATCAGTCTGTGGGCCCTAAAATGTGAATTGCTTGAATACAGAATTATATTCCCTGTTCTCTTGATGCAAGACCTTGACAGAATGTGGTTCCTTCTGTTCCTGGCATGATCAAAAGGAGAACTGAATTAAATGGCGTGGCAACTGATAATTATAATTAATGATATATCAGGGCTTGGCAATATATGTATTTTTTTCCTCCCAGGCTTAGACAACATATTGCCTAAAATTAATATCTTGCATCATCCTCCCAGAAAATATGACTACTGCACTCCCTAAACACTCCCTGGAGTTTTATCTGGTGTGTTCACATCCTGTTCTCAACAAAACCATCTGAGCTTTACCAAGCAGTGGATGCTGGATGCTCACGGAGAAGCAAAAATTTCTGTCTTTGCGGCAAACTTTCCCACCGTGGAGAGATGGACCAGAGGAGAAGAGAGGAGATGCACAACTGCATGATTGACACATGACATAGGAGCACATACCTGGAAAGCCAGGGCTGCTTAAAGTCAAATTAATGTCCTTTTAATTGCACGTGGTGCAATTAATCTGCAATTTTTGGCAAATGTAACAGACAGGCCACAAGCAAAGGTGATGTCCTGGTTAACACAGAAACCCCAGAGACTTCCCCCAACTTTATTACCCAACTGTGAGGATCCCTGTTAGGATCTGATATTTTATGTTGTTGTACAGTGAATTCAGCATGGGTGAAAACTGCTGGGTTTACTCATTTGAAACAAATTTTCTCTTGTGTAAATGAGCACACATGGGAGAAACGTGGAGATTGAGCCTCAGTGCTGCGTGTGGTAAAGCAGATTTGAATAAAATAATATAAAATAAAAATAATAAAAGAAGAATTGATCCACTTGTGTTGCGAGATTTGGTGGTTTATGTATGTGCAGAGATTTGAGGACATAAATGTTGAACACTGTTGTTATTTAACAATGAATTGCAACAGGTTTTATAAAACATTTGCTTGTCAGTTCATGACAAAATTGCTTTTAATAACGTGCAGTGCAACGCTGAGCATTTCAGGCATATACAATATTTTGGTGTTGTTACATCTGGTGAACTCAGCACCAACTTGTCTTTAAAATCACTGCATTTGCAATCTGGCTGTTGCTCTCAGCGAGGACAAATGTCTCTGTCAGTTTTGAAGAAATTATGAGGGAAGAAATCATGAGAAATTGAGGAAGCTCCTAACAAGCTGCGCAGGATGAACTGGCTGAGTGCATTACTCTGCCTTTGCACAGGCTTATAAGGAAATATGTTCACTTTTAGCTACATTCAATATGTAATAAAAAAAAGATTTCTCTTTGGCTTACCCGAATGAAAAATGCATCTTTCACTGCTAAAGGACAAACATATTTTCCTACTGTAGTCTAACTCAAATACAATTCATCTCCCTGCCTGCCCCGAGGTGCTTCACCCTTGTGCTGAGTTAAAGCAATGAGAAAATGAAGCCCTATAGGAATGGTTTTTTAAAAGGTTATGATGGATAAAAATAGAGATCAGCAGAGGATTAACTTTGTGGTTGAGACATTGGTGTGAGAACTGGGAAATTTGTCTCCAGTTCTGAGCTTGGTCACCCCAGGCAAGTATCACAGTATCACAGTATCAGCAAGGTTGGAAGAGACCTTGGAGATCATCGAGTCCAACCTGTAACCCAACACCAACCCATTGTCTAAACCGTGGCACTACCCACAGGACCATCCAGTCCAACTCCCCACCTACTAGACCATGTATTAAGTCTTTCTTTGCCTCAGTTCCCCATCCCTGGCCTCTCTCTTGGGATATTTTCTATGTTTGGGCTGAGGTCAGGTTGTTTCATTTTCTGAAACCTTTGTATCCTGAGAAGTTATGTCTGCCTTGTGTGTGCCACTTTAATATACCTGGAATAATTTAGATAATAGTCAGGAAGCTGTAATTCTGCTGCAAACATTTGTCCAGGGGTGCTGCTCATGCTGCTGTTTCCTTGGCAGAGGAACCGAAGAGAAATGGGAATACACTTTTATTGGCACATCAGGGAAGTTTATTGCAAGCTCCTGAAAAACAGGGCTTAGAACTTTCCGAGCCAGGTGCTTGTCATTTCTGCAGACTTGTGCTTTTGCAGGTGTCTCGGGCCTTGCAGCTCTTTCCAGGCTGTGGTGGGGTTGGATGTGCTTTGCACTGAGCTCCACACCTGCTCAAAAGGACTCAGCAAGATGCTTCTGACAGTTTTATTCTGGGAAGAACTCCAGGAATGGGTAGCAAGACTTTGGGGATGTGCTGTTCCTCTGGCTCCCAAAGTGTATTGAGGAACAAAGATGACCAAGGAGAAAAGTTATGTTCTATGTTGCACCACCTTCAATAAGTGCCACGGGTTTTGCCTCAAGAATGAAATGCTGCAAAATGATTTGAGGTGACAATGGAAATAGCACTTTCAGGGAAAAAAAAAAAATCACCAAAGTTTGTTTTGATCTTGGAGTAGCTCTCTGTAGTTTTGGGACAACTCCCCACCAACTTCTTAGTTTTTCTGTGACTCCTCCGTTAAAATTAAATCAATAAAAATATGATTAATTCATTGAATTAAAAAAATACTCAGATGTTCTTTAATAAATCATAAGTCTAGTTCTGAAAGGAATGGAGAGGATTCCCCTGACTTTAGTGGTAATAAACTTAATTACAAGAGAATTTGTCAAGTGTCTAAAGGATATATTAATTTCATTATTGCAATAAAGTTGTAGGAAAGGATTCTATGTGAGACCTAACTTTATTTACTGTAAAAACTGAATGTTCGCTTCTGAATTAATATATAAAAGGTGTTCTATCTTTTAAAATATTTCCACTAGATCCCCTTTGTCAAAGCTGCCACAAACTGGCTGCTCTTTTAGCTCATTTTGGTCCTTATCCCACCTGTGGTCTTTTTATTAACATAGGCATTTCTGAAACAATTTGGAATTCGCTCTTCATTCCACTCCTCGTCCTCTAATTGGTGAGTTTTGAAGTATAATAATGATTTTTCCACTTCCCTTCCTCATAGCAATGTCACAGAAACAAACCTGAAATTATCACATCACCTGCTTTCAAACTGCTCTTTAAAAAACCCCTTTTTCTGTGGTGCTGTCAAAAAAGGGGATGAAGGTTTGACTGTGTTTTCACTAACTCCATTTCTGTTCATAATGGCCAAATTCTGCCTCATCATTTTCCTGTGTCCTTCCATCAGAGTGCGCCCATCTGCAGTCTCCTGTTTTATATTCTGATTACAACCTCTTTAACATAGAAACTATTGCTTTCACACTTCTTTTCAATAATCTGGTACAATTTTCTTCTCCTCTGTGACCAGAACTCAAGTGTTATGGAGATAAAATATAGTTATTAAAGTGGTTTAAACTTAAAAATAAGATCATGGCTAGATAGGTATCTATTTTGAGTGTGTTTCGAGTTTGGCTTAGGATCACACAGGTTATTATTATATGTGAACTTACTGAGAGGATATTGAAAAAAGCCTCTAAACCCCTTTCATTTAGAAGACTTGCAGTCTGATAGAAATTTCCAGGTAATTAAAGTGGCCTTGCACGTATTGGGCTGAGTCATCAATGTTCTTAAAATAGTTGACATTACTTCTGTCTTTTCAGTATTTCCAATTCCATTTTTAAAGTGGCTATTCAGAGAGCTTTTGTTACCACTTTTTTGTGGGTTTTTTTCCCTCCCAAGAGTGTGGGNTCCTGACTGATTTTCCTTAAATCACCTCCCAACGCAGGATATTCCATGACTATATTTCTCATTTACTAGCTGAGATTTCTGTTCCCTCAGCAGAAAGTTGGCCAGGCAGGTGCCACCTGGTTCCACCTTCCTTTGTGTGTTCTTGTGCCAGCAACAAACATCCATCCACTGCTGATGTACGCTGGGCTTTCTGCAAATGCTTCACCTCTCCTCTATTCCCCCAGGATTTCAATTTTCAGAAAAATGAAACCCTCGCAGCCAAGCTGTGAGAGAAGCCTCACTCTGAGCAGCTGTGATGGGGCTCTCAGCTGGCTGTCACAAGCCAGTTGTTTCCTGCCACTTGTGGGAAATGCCAGCAGAGTTCTTAGGAAATTCTGCTGGTTTTCCATGTGAGAATTCTGCCTGTCGTTTTCCAAGGACGCGCGCGCGCGTTTTCCTCACATCTCCAAAAAACAGGTGGTTTATTTCCTTTGAAATGTTTAGTCAGCTGGTTTATTTCCTTTGAAATGTTTCGTCGAGGGACGTGCTTTCCTAAACACGGTACTTTTGTGCTCCCTTTCTTTTCTGTGTCAGCCTGGCAGCATCTGCTCCTTCCAGCCAACCTCAGGGTACGACGAGCTGCCAGCCTGTCTCATTCCTTGGAGTGGTGTCCATGGCACTGGAAATGGAAACCAGGCTGAGGGCAGCATTTTTATGAACTCATCTGGAAAGGTTATTTACATAAAATCTGGAATTTAGCAAGTAGAGGAGGCAAAATAAACCCCAGACTTCTTGAAAAGTTGGTTTCTTGCCCATTATTCATGTTACTCTTAATAATGGCTGGTATTCCTTTAACATTCATAACTACTTTATGAACTCTAAACCTCTCAGAAACAAGATGGGATTGTGTTCTGGTTTATTTATAGAAGATTTATGGTAAAAACAGAAGCAACTGAGCAAAGACTGCAAGGGAAATAAGTGAAAGAACTACAACAATTGTTGGAATTCCCATTTATCTTTTCTGGATTAAGGTGCTTCTTTCCTCCCTTCCTTTCTTAACAGCTGGTTCTTGGTTCTTGCTCTACAGCACTTCAGGATGTGGCCCTGAGAGGTGGAGTTTGAGAGGGTATTTAAAATTTAATGTGCAGTATAACTTGCTTATTTTCAATTTCAAATTGAAAATTTGAATTTGAAATTGAATTTGAAAATTCAAATTGGTTCTTGCTGGACGAACACAAAATCAGACACACTGTATTTTATAAAAAGAAGAAGGTCTGTATGTAGCCTGAGTACTCAATACCTTCAAAAAAAAAAAGAAAGTTTTTTTGTCTGGAGGGCTTGGAATTTTATGCTCCTTAATGTCGAGTGTGTGATCTAAGCAACTGTCTCATGGTGTCCCTGGGAGAGAACAGCAAAGTTCAACTATTTATAGTCTGACAAACCCCACACCTTTACGAACTGTTCTTTACAGTAAGTGGACTTTTATAAGCATAGGGATATGAAAGAAGAACCATTTGGAAGCACTTCTGCTTATTATTTTCAACACAATAAATAACCTTTTAGAATTCTATGTGCCTTTCATTTGCATATTTAACAGGGATAAACCTCAGGGCTAAACTCTGTTCTTTTCTCCGCTTGCTTTTATTGTATTTTACACTAATGGACATGAGCTACTAAAGCAACATAAAACATCCCAGGAATGACTCTCAAAACACTTTTGTGTTTTGAGTGAATTTCTCTAATTTCCCTTTGCCAAGTCAGAACTTGATAAAACACCTGGGAAGCTTGAATGGTGCATCTTTATTTGTCCAGGCTCCATCCTCCCCTGCTGAGCCCTCTGATAATTTACAGCCTTTTGAAGAGATGTCGAGGTGGGTGTGAAACGGTGACATTCGGTTTAATCATCTTTTTGATCCAATTTGGTTTCCTTTTATCTGGCTGCAGATGCACAGACTGCCTGACAAAAAAGAATGATTATAACATTTGGGGAGGGGAAAAAAAAAAAAAAAGAGGTATTTACATAGTCCAGATTTCCTTTTGGGAAAGGGGCAATATTTTTAGTAGCCTTTAGTCCTTCTGGCACTTAATTCAATCTGAAACTGCCTTTTAGACACAGTTTTTGCCTGAGAGCTGCAATTTCCTATTTATCTTATTTGGTTTATGTAAATGATGAACATTACTTTTAAGAGACACACATCTTTTATGGGAGTGCCAAGCTTTTTCTCTCATAAACCAGGAAAAAATGTCTTATATAAATTCTGTGCTGGAGATTGGCTATTACAATTGCAAGATCAAAATTATTGTTGGAGGTGATAGCAGACACAGCAACCAAAGACCTTTTGTTCTGTTCTGTTTCTTTTTCTTACCAATTATAATACTTAATAGAAGAAGCCAACATGTTCCTACCACTGCAGAAAATGGATTACTGAAAAAAATCACAGCCTTGGTTTGGGTAGGGACTTAAGCTCAGAAACATGAGCTCTCGTATTTTTGATTTGAGGTTTTTTAGTTGTGTTTTTTTTTGAAGTTTAAATAAACCACTTCAAACCCCTACAGTAGCATGTAATTGTAAGATAGAATCTGATCCTGCAGAACATTTCAGATGGAATTCATTTCAGCTGGGTTTAGCTGTCCAGTGAGTCATCTGCAGTCAACAGAAATACAGGAGGGTGGTTCAGGGTGTCAGGAGGGTGTCCAGGATGAACAAGACAGATGAGATTCTGGAGGTGCTGTGGGGATTTCTGTCCAGGGAAAGTCAGAAGAATGGAAGGGGAAATTCCTAAATTCTAGTGAGGATATTGCTGTGGCCAGTGCCCGGTCCTGAGACTGTGAACTCGAGGGTCCTGTGATTTAGGTGCAGGTGCTGCCTCTTCGTTATCTACAGACNGTTTTTTTTTGAAGTTTAAATAAACCACTTCAAACCCCTACAGTAGCATGTAATTGTAAGATAGAATCTGATCCTGCAGAACATTTCAGATGGAATTCATTTCAGCTGGGTTTAGCTGTCCAGTGAGTCATCTGCAGTCAACAGAAATACAGGAGGGTGGTTCAGGGTGTCAGGTGGGTGTTCAGGATGAACAAGATGGATGAGATTCTGGAGGTGCTGTGGGGATTTCTGTTCAGGGAAAGTCAGAAGAATGGAAGGGGAAAATCCTGAATTCTAGTGAGGACATTGCTGTGGCCAGTGCCCAGCCCTGAGACTGTGAACTCGAGGGTGCTGTGATTAGGTGCAGGTGCTGCCTCTTCATTATCTACAGATGGAACAAAAAGTCCACTGAGGTCTAAATGTCCAAGAGGTGAAGTTGGCTGTGATGGCCACATTTTGTGGCTGGATAAAAAAAATCATTCCAATCACTCTCCCTGCTCTTGTGATTCTTTTCTTGCAGCCCATACATGTTCCTAGTCCACATTAAGTGGTAGGGGTTCTTCTCCATCAACGACCATGACTCTACCAATGACAATGACCATCAATGACCACGGCTTCCTCATCATAGATGAGCAAGAGGATGAGGATGAGGATGGGGATGAGGATGGGGATGAGGATGAAGATGGGGATGAGGAGCATCCTCCCTAAAATGGGAGCAGGTGTATGTTTTGGTCTGCACATCCTATGTGCTCTGTGTGTGTACGTGTAGGGGCAAATAATTGGACCCTTGGGCATGGGGAAATTAGGCAATGGTTTGATTGGTTCCAAACCTACTTTTAGGAAAAAAGAAATAGGAAGGCTTTACAAATCTGCATATGAATCCGAGTCATCTTTAGGTTTAAGCATGGGAAAAGCTAAATTATCCTCTTTGAGGAGGCCAAATATGTACAGCTTTGACAGCATTGCACACAGGTCTCTAAATAATGTGAATTGAATGGCCAAGAGCTTTGGGTAAGTCTGTATGGAAACAGGAGTTCTGTGGCAGGAGTCTGGTCTTTCCCCTTCCCATGAAGAATGGTTTTCTTTAAAGGTGCCTTCCAGTACCTGAAGGGAGCTTTTGATAAAGATGGAGAGAGAATGTTTGGAAGGGTGTGTAGTGAAGGTGATGTCAAATACCTCAAGATTTGAGGCTTCAAGGTCTGAATCAATCTTTCAATTGTTTTCAGTTGTTAATCAGTAGCTATAGCTGGACAGTTATGATTAAGCAGTTGCATTGTAAATGTTGCACGCTTGGCTAATCCCTTGTTTGAAGGAAAAGAGAAGACAATCCCAAGGTGAGTCTGGGCTGTCTGGGCAAGAGCCACCAGGAGGGAAGTCAACAGAACTCGTCAGTAACTGGGGGAAAGGTGATTCCAGCAGTGGGAGATTGTGACCAGCAACTCATTTACCACCTACTCAAAGTAGGGAATTGTAACTAGACAGTCTTTAAGGTCCTTTCCAACACAAATCATTTGGTGATTCTATGATGATTTTAGTTTGACAACCCCAGTGCCATCTGGAGATCAGGCTGACTGTTGAAGAGAGGGGTAGACTGCCAGAGTTCNATTTACATAGTCCAGATTTCCTTTTGGGAAAGGGGCAATATTTTTAGTAGCCTTTAGTCCTTCTGGCACTTAATTCAATCTGAAACTGCCTTTTAGACACAGTTTTTGCCTGAGAGCTGCAATTTCCTATTTATCTTATTTGGTTTATGTAAATGATGAACATTACTTTTAAGAGACACACATCTTTTATGGGAGTGCCAAGCTTTTTCTCTCATAAACCAGGAAAAAATGTCTTATATAAATTCTGTGCTGGAGATTGGCTATTACAATTGCAAGATCAAAATTATTGTTGGAGGTGATAGCAGACACAGCAACCAAAGACCTTTTGTTCTGTTCTGTTTCTTTTTCTTACCAATTATAATACTTAATAGAAGAAGCCAACATGTTCCTACCACTGCAGAAAATGGATTACTGAAAAAAATCACAGCCTTGGTTTGGGTAGGGACTTAAGCTCAGAAACATGAGCTCTCGTATTTTTGATTTGAGGTTTTTTAGTTGTGTTTTTTTTTGAAGTTTAAATAAACCACTTCAAACCCCTACAGTAGCATGTAATTGTAAGATAGAATCTGATCCTGCAGAACATTTCAGATGGAATTCATTTCAGCTGGGTTTAGCTGTCCAGTGAGTCATCTGCAGTCAACAGAAATACAGGAGGGTGGTTCAGGGTGTCAGGTGGGTGTTCAGGATGAACAAGATGGATGAGATTCTGGAGGTGCTGTGGGGATTTCTGTTCAGGGAAAGTCAGAAGAATGGAAGGGGAAAATCCTGAATTCTAGTGAGGACATTGCTGTGGCCAGTGCCCAGCCCTGAGACTGTGAACTCGAGGGTGCTGTGATTAGGTGCAGGTGCTGCCTCTTCATTATCTACAGATGGAACAAAAAGTCCACTGAGGTCTAAATGTCCAAGAGGTGAAGTTGGCTGTGATGGCCACATTTTGTGGCTGGATAAAAAAAATCATTCCAATCACTCTCCCTGCTCTTGTGATTCTTTTCTTGCAGCCCATACATGTTCCTAGTCCACATTAAGTGGTAGGGGTTCTTCTCCATCAACGACCATGACTCTACCAATGACAATGACCATCAATGACCACGGCTTCCTCATCATAGATGAGCAAGAGGATGAGGATGAGGATGGGGATGAGGATGGGGATGAGGATGAAGATGGGGATGAGGAGCATCCTCCCTAAAATGGGAGCAGGTGTATGTTTTGGTCTGCACATCCTATGTGCTCTGTGTGTGTACGTGTAGGGGCAAATAATTGGACCCTTGGGCATGGGGAAATTAGGCAATGGTTTGATTGGTTCCAAACCTACTTTTAGGAAAAAAGAAATAGGAAGGCTTTACAAATCTGCATATGAATCCGAGTCATCTTTAGGTTTAAGCATGGGAAAAGCTAAATTATCCTCTTTGAGGAGGCCAAATATGTACAGCTTTGACAGCATTGCACACAGGTCTCTAAATAATGTGAATTGAATGGCCAAGAGCTTTGGGTAAGTCTGTATGGAAACAGGAGTTCTGTGGCAGGAGTCTGGTCTTTCCCCTTCCCATGAAGAATGGTTTTCTTTAAAGGTGCCTTCCAGTACCTGAAGGGAGCTTTTGATAAAGATGGAGAGAGAATGTTTGGAAGGGTGTGTAGTGAAGGTGATGTCAAATACCTCAAGATTTGAGGCTTCAAGGTCTGAATCAATCTTTCAATTGTTTTCAGTTGTTAATCAGTAGCTATAGCTGGACAGTTATGATTAAGCAGTTGCATTGTAAATGTTGCACGCTTGGCTAATCCCTTGTTTGAAGGAAAAGAGAAGACAATCCCAAGGTGAGTCTGGGCTGTCTGGGCAAGAGCCACCAGGAGGGAAGTCAACAGAACTCGTCAGTAACTGGGGGAAAGGTGATTCCAGCAGTGGGAGATTGTGACCAGCAACTCATTTACCACCTACTCAAAGTAGGGAATTGTAACTAGACAGTCTTTAAGGTCCTTTCCAACACAAATCATTTGGTGATTCTATGATGATTTTAGTTTGACAACCCCAGTGCCATCTGGAGATCAGGCTGACTGTTGAAGAGAGGGGTAGACTGCCAGAGTTCCAGGAGTGAAACTGTGTTAACCTCCTACCTGTGTGTTCTGCCTGGGTTTACTACTGCAAAATAATACACCTGTCAGGTTACTAAGGTCTTCTTTGGTTCTACCTTCCTGGCAGTCCAGACAAGACAAGGATAACCCTAATCTCAGCCCACTCCATTCTTGTTGTTTCTTCTGATGAAAGCAAAAAGGCTTCATCTTTTTCTTTGCCAGAGGGAAGGTCTCAGCATGCCTCTAGCTGGAGCTCTGAGAGTTTCTTCAAACCACTCTGGGGGCTTTCACATGTTTTTCTGAGTTGGAAGGGACCCACAAGATCATCTAGTCCAACTCCCCACCAACTAGACCGTGTCACTGAGCTCCAGTTCTTGAAATCCTTATAAAATTGAAAAAGATGCCCTCCCTTTTTTTTGGTAGGAATTAGAGCTTTAGCTTTACAGTCTTCTTGTGATTTTATTTTCCGCTTCACTCATGGCCCACTGGTCTGATTTCACCTGAGTGCCTCAGCCTGTAAACAGGATGCTCGCAAAATTTGGCATCAGACAGCAAGTTGGAAGCTTTGTTCCAGGAGTTCTTACTTTTAACAACTTTCCTGGACCACAGTCATATGGCTCTGAGGAAAAAAACCCCAACCCTAGGAATAGCTGGGGTTTTTTTGGGCAGCAGCCCAAAGTAGCTGCTTTACTCAGGACAGGTGAGGCTGAAGAGGCTTCAGCACTTACACTGCCCCATCCTCAGCCCCAGCGTGTCTGGGAGAGGCTGATGCATCTGGCCAGGTGTCCCACTGGTGTGTTTTATGCTCTGTACTGTAACAGTACACAGGCACTGCATCAAGCATACATTTTATACCAATGACCTTCATAAACAACTGCTGAGTTTGAGTCAAAACAACTGTTTTGAGTCTCTCATAAATACATTTCTCTAATTTTAGTGGAGACCTTCCCACTTAAATGGTGTAACATTTTTTACAGTTAATCAGTGAGCAGTGATGTGCACGTGTGATGAATACAGCCCTCAGCCTCATACATGGAAAGAAACCCCCCCCTACCCTCCTCCCAACCTAGTAATTCAAAACTCTCCAGATATAATAATCAAAAACGCCGGTTCTGTTCCCACCTGCCACATCCTCAAGTGCTTCCCTTGCTACGTTTCCTCAGTATGTTGCATTGACATGACAGAAAATTGATCTGGTTCCCATTTATCGATTTACCTTCTGATATGAAAAATTGTGAATTAACCTGAACTGAACTGGTTCGTTGTTCCCTTCCTTCTCTCACAGACATTCCAGAGAGAGGGAAGACCCCTCTGGTGAAAAGAAATCCCTACATTTCCATGGTAGGTCTTCCATTTGTCATTCTTTAATCTGATTTTCTCTTGTTTGCATGAAAATGCTGAGCAGTGTCAATCCTGGTTACAAAGTGGTGGGAATTTCACAATGGATAAAACTCTTTTACAGTTCTAGAGTGACAATATCCAGACACATGGGAGATTATCTTCTGTGCTCCAAACCAGAACAAAGATCTTAATTGGAACATACAATTTAGTACAGCCACAAGATGTGAATCTTAGAGGAATTGGGCTTTATTAGTTTTAGTGCCCACAGCATTAATAACTAACATTAAAGAAATTCTTTAATTATTAAATTAGATTATTAAATAATAAATAATGTCGTGAAATGGTCTTTCTTGGACAACGTAGATACTGCAGCCTGAGGGAACTATTTGTCAGCATGACACATATGGATAAAAATGGGGAAAAGTTGAATTAAACTGGATTTTGGCCATTTTTTCAGATGACCCTTTAACTGAAAATAACATATGAGCAATTAACCTTAAGAGAATACAAGATTTAATTGATGTGAAACCCACATAGCAGCAGAGGTTTTGATACATTTTTGGCTTCTCTTTACGCTTCTGACAACAATCAACCTATATTAAAGATGTCTATGACAGATTCTAGTAGTTCTGAGAGTAGCTCAATGTATATAATATGGCTCAAAGTGAGCAGGGAGGTGTGTTGAGACATGAGACATCATCCAGGATACACTTTGGGTTGTGCAGGTGGGATCACCAACTCTACATCCACTTGTAATCTCAACGGAGAGGTGAGACAAGGTGGAGCAGATAGTTTTGCTCCTTTGGACGTTGTGACCCAAGAGACATTTCAGGTTGTTTTAATTCTCCACTTGGTGTCCTTTCAGTCGAAATGGGCTTGGGGGAGAGAAAAATAAATGAGTCATTGCTGCCTATTTTTCTCCTTGGCCACGTGGAGTGTGAGCAACTGCGTCGTGCTCAGAGCCTCCACTTGACTCTTCATTCCTGTGTTGGTGCCCAAACAGAACTTCCTCCCTGGAGTTCCCCTGGGAGAATAACAAGTTTCACAGATATGAAACCGTGATGGATGAGTCTTTCTGTTTTATCACTGTGGGTGCTTAAAACAAATCAGTGCCTAAACGGTGGAGGAAAACAAAAGCTTGGTTCTCAGCTGATGTGAATTTTTCACAACCCCATGGAAATAAATGGAGCTCTGGCCAGCTGTGCAAAAGGACAATATTGGCCGAGCTCTGTGCATGTTCTAATCTCTTGTGAATGTCCAAAGAGACACAGAAAGAACGCCCGGGATGCAGTGTTAAGAGTTGGACTCGATGATCCCTGTGGGTCCCTTCCAACTCAGAATATTTTGTGATCTGTGATCTGTGATCTTACAGTTAAAAAAACCCCTCTTACATTTAACTCTTACCTTTAAAAGCAAACACTGTTTAAAGTTATTAAAGGAACCTCATGAAACCGGGGAAATTGTAAATCGAGGTTAGTTTATAACCACAAAATATTAATTTCCTTAAAGAATGAGGGATTTCTTGCCACAACTATTATTCTGTACATGCCACATAATATAATTATTTATATTACAGTGATTATTATTGGCTGTTATGCTGTACAGCTGTACATAGGATGATAATAACTTCCAAAAGGAAAAGACGTGCAAGCAATGGGTCTGGAAACAGAGGCACTGAGGTGGTGTAACCAGCCCAAGAACACAGAGCAGAGCGTTGACAGAGTTGGGAGTAGAAGAATGTCCCCTGGCTGCTGGGCTGGTGATGCTCCATCCAGGAGTGCTACTGCCATCATAATAAATAGGGGGGGGATATGTGCCTTTGGCTCTGGGAGAGGATTATTTTCCTTGGAAAGGTGAACATCACCTTTAGCACAGCAACTGCTTCAAGAGGCAAATGTATCTAATTAAGTGAAGTGATTGTCAAGTGCATTTTAAGTTTTAACAAAGCTCATATCACACGTTATTTCCCTTTTACATTCTGTACAGTAATTGTGTAAAGTGCATGATTTACTGTGGCAGCGTTATTCAAACTTAATTACAGTGTTAAGAAGCAACCAGAACTCGAAAGAAAATAGCTCCACTGCTGTGGGGATCCACATGGCAGCTCTATTTTTGAAGAAAAAATTTTATTTGGTAAAGAAAATAAATCGCTTCGAAAACTTTTTAGCTCCTGAAATCACATTTAAGACCAGCTTTCAGTAGGCTCCTTAAAGGATTGAAACAGCTACTTTGTCATGGGATTTTAGATCTTCCTTTCTTTATATCCATCTTGTGATTCATCCCTGTAGATACACTGGATGTTGCCCAGTCCTTCAGGTTGTATTCTTTTATATGTAGGGTGGAATCCTACGAAGGAAATAAAAGGATTTAAAATATTATTATAAAACAATAGCAACATGCCTGTGGTGGATCAAAATGTCTGCTACATAGAATACGTAGTAGACACCATTCATTCAAGATATCAAGATATTTTTACACCAATGAGGAAGATAAAGGGTTTTTACCCACTTCCCTCCTTCCCCTCCTCTTAATAAATGAACTTTTTATTGATGACATTTGAGGAGTCCTTTTCCTTAGCCTTCTAAGATCTGCACTCTGTAGCTAATGACAGATCCATGGCTCTTATTTGTACTTTGCAGGGTGGATGTTAAAGGGGAAACCAGGACACAGCTCTTGCTCCAGACCCAGAACCGAATTTTCAGTCTTTAAAACATTTTTGGTGCTGGAAATCGATGAAGCGTCAGCAGACTTTGAGTTGATGCTGTGAAATTGGGAAGTTCCTGGTGATTTCAAATACCCAGCAGTGCCATGGTAAAGTGCAGGCTGCAGTTTACTTTTGCTCCTACAAAAGTCAGGACCTTTGGTGCACCTTTCAGATGGTCACCTGCAAGGGGCATATTTATTAAATATGTCATCTATCTGCAAAAGGCCATAAAATTCACTTTTTGAGCTGGGCTGTATTCATCTCCCATAGTGTTCAACCTGCCTGTTCCTGTGAACAGACAAAAAAAAATCTATAGTAGTGCATATACAGTGCATTACATGCACTTTCTGGATATAATTAGTCGAGTCTCTTTTGGCTTGAGAGAACTTTTTCCCTTGAACAAAATTGATTTTTAAAGTTATCTGATTTTTATTTAATACTGTATTCAAATCTCTTCCTCTGGAATCTATAGCCCAGCTTGCCTAACCCACATCAACAGCGAATTTCTCAGAACACGTTAATCAAATACAGTTTCCTTGAATTTTGTGCATTTTTCTTATTCCTTTCTGAAATGAATGACATTTGGTCTATTTTTCCATTCAGCTGAAAGTCAAGTCCTCAATCTCTCTGTTGGCTTAGAAGCTGAAAGTGCAGCAAACCAGCATTATATAGGGAGCAGTTCAATATGCATATATATACACCAATGTGTATCTTTTATTTGTGTGCATCGTCACACCTGTAGCCCAACAATGGTGGCCTGACAAACATGGAAGTGAAACCCAGAGGGGTTTTCTTGCAGAGCTGAAGGTCGTTTGCAAACTTGCCAAAGACACTTATATTCCCAAATTCACAGGGAAGTCTCCACTGCCAGGATTCAGCAACCACCGTCTCCTGCTGACTCTTCAAAATATTTCATTTAAAATAAAGGTTACTTCTTTCCTCCCCTCACCCCAAAAATTACTTTTTTTTGTTTCTCTGAATCTTCAGGCAAGTTCGGTGAAATAAATCCCATTACCTGTATCATCATCATTTATCTTCTAGCATTTACAGATAAATATTTGCATGCAAAAAACATTTTCACGTGAAGAGGAGTCAATTAAGATGAAAATCATTAAAATCCACTTGTTGTCCTTGCAGAATGAAGCTCTTACCCTCATAGTTCTTCCCCTAAATGCTGAAGTTCCCTGAAGGATATTTGATCCAGCAATGAACAGCTTTTGCATGAGGTGGAGTTGAAGTTCTTCATGGGGGGTTTTAAGGTGGTATGATTCAGGTTTGTGATAAAAAAAGTGCTGATAAAGAGGAGATGGTTTTTTCACAAGCTGTTGGGAGGGGACATAGGCAGGAGAGCTGGTGCTCCCTGACCCAGGGAATACTCCATACCATGTAATGCATGGCCAGAAATAAAATTGGGGTGTCTGTGTGTGAGGGGCGGATGGAGCCGACTCTCTTTGGGGACTGGCTGGGCATTGGTTTGTTCCTGCTGAGAAATGTGGGGGTTTCCCCATCACTTGTTTTATTTTTGGATTTATTCTCTTGGCTATTTGGTTGTTTGTTCTTATTTATAAAACTGACTTGGTCTCAACCTATGAGGTTTCTCACTTTTACCCTTCTGGTTCTGTCCTCCATCCCACTGTGGGGGAGTGACCCTATCAAAGTTAAACCATTGCAAGCAAAAAACTAATTTCCTTCCTTTTATTTCTCCGATGGATCTAGAAATTCCCTGGTGTCTCTGCCTGTGTGTCGTGGTTTGACCCTGGCTGGATGCCAGAGGTTCACCCACAACCTCTCCTGGAGAAAAAACGGGGGAAAAACGTTTATCACAGGAAAACAAGGCAAGCTACAAGTGAGGAAGCAGTTACAAGTAGGAGGCTTGTAACTAAATGCTCTTTGAAGTCAGTTCCAAGCCAAAGAATTATATAATTCTATGATTTTATGATGTCAGAGTTAGAGCATTTTAAAGCCTTTTAAAAATCAGCCCCTGAAAGTGAGAGAAACCATTACACACATCATATAAGCCTTCACACAAATATTCTGGATTTCAGGAACACTGAGTAATTGGCACTGCCATAAATAGGATGTTTTGGGGTTGGCCAAGCTGTACTGGCTCCTTGGAGGAGACAAGGACTCCTGTGTAAATAACAGCGGAGAGGTAATCCCAGGAGAGGCTGAAGCCTGCTTGTCATTAACTGCTGGCATGTTCTTTGGAGTGACTTCTTACCTGACTGACAAGTGCAGAGAGGGAACACTGTTTAACCTCCTTCAAACAAGGAGATTGCAGTGCCTCCTCTTCTCACCCTTGAAGTGCGGAGAAGGCACCAAACTCCCCGCACCCACATTGTGCTACTGCAAAAGGGGACAGAGAAAATGCCCTAGATCAGCTGCAGGGGAAAGCTAAAGGCAAACGGAACTGACAACCTCGTCCACTTAATATGCAAAGTAATTCAGTGGGTGTTGAATTCATTTGAATAGATATGATGCAGTGGAGACACCTGCTGCAACTGCACCTTGCATCCTTTTACATGAGTGATTTCTCCCAGTGAGAGCCAAGAACATGCTTCAAACCCCTCTGCTTTGAAGTAGTGGTGATATGAGGCTCCAATATGCAAGTGTTGCTTGTTGAGGAAATATCTTAACATATTTAAAACGCTTTGATGAGTTAAAGAGAAACTTAGAGTGTTGTCGTTGTCATCTGCAGGGCTGACATCTACATTTGAGGCATTGGGTTTCCATTCCTTGTCGTGAGGCGCACGTGCAGGATTCAGGATTAAAGGTTTGCACTTGACTGCTTTGTCCCAGACCAGGTTATCAAGGTTTCTCTTTCTTTATATTCTTGTCTCTGTTCACTATCATGTGGCACTGGAGAGCGCAGATAACTTTAGATGCCACTTCTATCACTTCATTGTTCATTAATTTTTTTGGAGGGGTGGGGTTTATGGTGCTGCTGTTTCTCTGTGGTTCAGAGGAAACAATCTGAGCACCCATCCCCTGTTCCATCAGACAATGCAGTCAGTCGCTGGGCAATGCCCTAATGCAGCACTTCCCTCCTTCTCATGAATCTTCAAGAGAAGAAGAGCAAGCTGGAAAGCAGGATGTGTCAAATCTAATTGGTTCGGTTTTCTTGGAGATGATGCTGCAGAAAACACTTCCATTTTTGGAGCAGAAGTTAGAGAATCTGAAAAATTTGGTTACCACTGCAGGCCTCCTCTCAAAAAGGAAAATTTCACCTGCATTGTAGCATCTATCAAGTTTTGCTGCCAGAATGAAGTCTATTTATATTTATGTTCATGAAGAAATATTTTTCAAAAGGATTTTGGATGAAGTTTTTAAAGAACTGAGAACTTTCTCTGTGTTTAGAACACTGATGTCTAAATCAATTAAAAATAAAGAATATTAACATAGTTGTCTGAGATAGTTACAGGGAAGACACCTGTGTCATCATTGACTCTACAGGAAGGATGAAAATTTAGCTGTGCAAGTGGCCTAACTTGAGTTATTTAAATGATCATTCTGGCACTGAGTTTGGAAATTTTACTTCCCATTGAAAGCCAAGCTCAAATGTGCACACAGCAAACCACAGAAACCTGTTTCGTGCTTATATAAAATTTTTCAGCAGTAGAAGAATGAAGGGGTAGCTCAGATATATTTTATTGTTCTTGCTGCTGGTAAATTCATTTTGGTAAAATACTTTTCTTGCCAGTGTTTATGGAAGAGAGTGTGGTTTTATATCTGTTTCAGATACACACTGCATGGAAATATTCCACAATTATCTGAGCATTACCAGCTATTTTTTCTCTTACAGTTTGCATGGAAAATATTTCAAGAAGCCACGAAGGGAGAGACACTTGTCCATGGAGTTTGTGGCTGTCAGGTGTATGTGGGAAAGATTCCTTCTGCAATTACAAATATGTAATAACAGGGTAATTTAGCAAAGGATTCAGTTTCAGTTCTTGATCCTTACACAGGCAGCTCTTCTGACAAAACAGGATTGCAGCTGACAGAGGAATGGGAGGATGAGGCACAAACCACGAAGGGAGAGACGAGCATAATGAGAAGAGCCTTTCTCTCCAGCTGAATTCTGCTTTATCTTCCACTTTTCCTCAAATTGGGATAAGATAATGAGAAATTCATCCTTTGAAACCTGGAGCATCCACTGCATTAAAAAAAAATGTCATGGGATGAAAATACATGTCACAAACCCACCAAAAGGTGTGTTTTCCTTGGCATCATTGGTTTTTAACAGTCCAAAATACTTTTTATTTTCCTTAAGAGGTGGTAACCTTGGTTCAGCAGAGTGTGGCTGAGTCAACCAACGGAGCTGCAGAAAGACAAAATGGTTTTGCATATTCATCCATCTTTGTGCATGCAGCCTCTTCACAACTGAAGCAAGAGGCAGCACAGCCTGACAGACACAATGTGCAGCAGAGCTCCTGGGGTCTGAGCTTGGGGCATAATGCATCTGAACAACTGCTGTCCCATGGGGCTTTTTTCCAGTTCTTGGATTTTCCATTGTCTTAATTATTTTCATGATTCATAATTTATAATACGGGTGAACGGGAGGTCTTGGTGAGAACCGGAATCCCGCTGTGCCTCGAGCTCATTAGACGTGTGTTCATGTGTGTTTGTGTTTGTGTGTGGACACCTGCACATATGGGAGCACCCCTGAGTGGAGGAGTCTGGGCCCAAAAGACACGGAGCAGTGGGGAAGCAGGGAAATGACGTGGCAATTAATCATCAGGCGCTGATTAGTGCACTTAGTTGCATCGTGTTTGGTTGTTTGTGTTGATACATCTACAACCAGATGGTGATGTTTAAACATTTGTTTGGTATTTAAAAATGTACCACAATGTTTTGCACAGACAAATGTTGATACCACTCAGTCTGGGTGAGTTTAGTAAACAGGGAGCCTGCGGTGGCCGACAAAAACATAGAGGATGAATTGTCAGTACCTAATCCCAGGGAAATGGATTTTGACCTGAATGAAAAGCCGTGTTGGTTTTGACCGGGGTAGAGTTAATTTTCCTCACAGAAGCTGCTGGGAGGCTGTGGTTTGGGTTTGTGCTGAAAACGGTGTTGCTAACACAAGGANGTTAATTTTCCTCACAGAAGCTGCTGGGAGGCTGTGGTTTGGGTTTGTGCTGAAAACAGTGTTGCTAACACGAGGATGTTCTCATTATTGCTGAGCGGTGCTCGCACAGCACCGAGGCCTTTCCTGCTCCTCACCCCACCTGTGAGGGGGTGCCAAAGGATTGAGGGGGGGACACATCCAGGAAAGCCGACCTCGAATGTCCCGAGGGTTATCTTGCACCCTAAGGGAGAAGAAGGAAGGAGGGAATCTCCAGAGTGATGGTGTTTGTGTTGCCAAGTCACCGTTGGGTGTGATGGGGCCCTGCTGAGCCCCTGCCTGCCCGTGGGAAGTGATGAATGAATTCCTTGTTCTGCTTGGCTTGGGTGCCTGGCTTTGCTTTCCCTATTAAACTGTTTTTATCTCAATGCATGAATTTTATCACTTTTACCCTTTTTATTCTTCCCCCCAGCCCATGCCTGAGGAGTGAGTGAGCAGCTGTGGGGGTCTGTGTTGGCCACTGGGGTTAAACCATGACAAGAGCCCTGTCCCAGTTCCTGGGTTGCCTAGAATTTGCTCTACAAGGATCATACTCCCCTCTTGACCTGCTTTGCTGCTCCCAACAGGTGATCATTTTAAGAGCTCCATTAGACCCTGATCTAGGTTGGGGCTTATCCCAAGAGTCTTAGAACAACTTCCACAGTGAGTCTTTAGACAGAAAAGTTTCTGTAACGAGCGTGTGGAATATAAAGAACAACCAATTTAAAAGAATTTAAGTCCCTAATTAATGCTCTAAGAACTAGAACTGGCTCCTCTGTGCATGCAGTAGATATGGTCCCCTTACCTGCTCCACAGTCTAAATCAGACTCCTGCACTGGATGGTGTCCTTCTGGCACCATCTACTCTTTGAAGCACACTGCTTATTCCTGCTTGCTTCAGGGAAGAAGCAGCTGAGAAGTGGAAAGTTGGTTTTTTTCCCCTCAGTCTGCCTTTGGGTATTGCACTGAGCAAGTTAAGGGTTGATACAGGTTGTTCTTACAGCCCGAGAAGGGACGTAATCTGCTGAGACATGTCTTTAGCACAAATGTGATTGTACTGTCCCTTGTACGAGCAACGAAGCAAGATAACTCATGGAGCATGGGCCTGGACTGTCCTACAGGGCTGAAATCCCAGAAACAGTGTCTGCAAACTTGAAATTGGGGGCTTAAAAAAGAATTAATGCATAAGGGTTTTATTGCAATAGAGAGTATTATGAAAGGGCAAAAAGTGTTGCAGAAACAAATGCAGAGAAGGACTTCAGAAAAGTTAACATTATTGAGGCATTACTGCTGGAACAACAACATCCTTGCTGCCCCTTCAGAGTACCAAACTTGATTTTCTGTTTCCCTGAGTCAGCCTGGGATGTTGCAGGGAATTGTTTTGCACCACCATATTAAACTATGTCTTATTGTTATTCTTCTGGGAGTTGTCACGTGGAGAGTTGAATCTGGGTTCATTTGTATTACTTGAAGGACGGTTCCAACTTTAGAGATTTACAGGGCTTTCTCCAAATTTATTACAGTTTTTTTTTCTGCAGTGCTGCTGCACTGAGATTGGATAACACGGACACAGTAATCTCTCCTCAACCCAAACATTTGTAAAGCTGAAAATTCAGTTTCCTTCTACTTTTCAGTAGAAACTGAATATTTTGCCCTCTCTCTACCTACTGTACTTCAAGTAATTATAAATACTGTTACTCTGCACATTGACTATGACACACAACATATATCTTCACCACCAATATTAAGATCATGCTTATGCTGTGGGCAGAAATCAGGCTACTTAAAACTCTTCCTTACAGTTCTGCAGTGAACTTTCTGGTGGCCACCCACTGATGTTAAGTTCCTGTTTTTGTTTTTTTTTGATGCCTGGTGGCTACATAAACCTCTGGTGACACTGTGTCCTCAGGGAAGGTGTAAATTCCTGAGATTGTTATGGTGACAGTGAACAGGAACCACCATGTGGGGCGGTGCCACGTCAGGTGCTGTGCATGTGAAATAAAACTGTGGTTGTTACTCTGAAGCAGGACCAAAAAAAGCTGAATAAAATAATTCTTCTGTCTCAAATGGGTTGGAAACACGTTAGGAAGAAATAAGAGGATCCGGGTTAACATTCGGAAGCTGCATCCAAGTCTGGAGGGTGGTTTAAGCAGTTCTATTTTTGCTTTGCAAGGGAGCAGGAGCACTTTCTCTGTCCATTCTCAGCAGAAAGGATCACAAATCCTGGGGGAGGGGAGGGAGAAGGGGAGGGAAAATGAATGCTGAGGCTTAGTAGCTTATTAAATTGCTCCAGTTATGTCACTGTTTGAATATGGCAGAAAGCTGAACCGAAGTAATTTAGATGCCTTTGAAAACTTGTTTTTTGTGGTTTCAGGTTTTAGGGCGGCTTTCCTGGGCTGATTTAGCCTTCAGAGAGGAGAGAGATATTTCAGAGAGATACTGATTTACAGTTTCCCGTGGATAGGGTGTTATCTCCTCTCCTTATGACACAATAGTGTATAAATTGGGAAGTCTGCTGGTATCCAGCTATCAGCTGGGGCTTACATCAGGATTAGATCCCAAACTAACCATCTTTCCACCTAAATAAGCTCTTCAGAGTTTGAAAATAAATGGTGCTATCAGCTAAGGCATAGGTAGGACTTTGTCTTATATTTATGTGTGTTGTGTTCCACTTTGCTTCCTTGCAAAAAATCCAGGCGTGAAAAGTGTGTTAAGATTACAGAAACTGGATATTTCAGGTGGGCAGAAAACAGAATGCTCTGCTCCATTTGGGGAAGTGCCAAAACTCCCGGGTCAGCAGCGGGTGTGAACAGGGACAAGGAAATGCAGCAGCTCACGAGGTGAGAGACTTTCATTCCTTGCTTAACTGAACACGGTCATTTTTCTGCCTACGAGCTGATGACTTTGAGGCTATTTAGTTTCCTTTGAAAGGAGTAATCCTGGTGCAAATACATGGATTTTTATCACAGTTACATCACAGATGTGTAAGTTCTCTAATTTTACTTCATGGGCAATATCTTTCATGTGGCTGGACTTCACAATATGATAAATAGTCTTTCTAACTCTGCTTGTCTTGCTGTTCCATTTGTAGCAACTGAGGTATGAGAAAGCAAGAAGCTGACATCCTTTTTTTGTTTTTTCTGTGAGCAGTCATCCAGCATGGGGTGAAAAATGTTCTTCCAATGAATTCATTTCTCTTGCATTCCTATTAGGCACAAACTGTTGACTTTACCCCTCCTCAGCTGTAAAGGTAAGATACTTGAAATCTGCGAAATCTATTTTTAATCATATGAGCACTAAAGCACCTGATTTAGCTCTTGCTGACATTGGTTTAAATTAGGAGGATTTCTGTAAAAGTCATTAAAACCTATGAAAATTTGGGTTAAACCCTAAAATGTCATGAAACTAGGCTAAAGTCAAAATAGCAGAGACTTAGGTAATTGCAGACATAATTGTTCCACTGAATTTCCCAAGTCATGAAATATGCTACTGTCTGAAGGTTTCTATTGAAAGGTACCAACACCATATGTTATCTGCAACAGATTTATTTTTAGAAGGCCACAGACTTTTTCATTTCTGTGACATAGTGGAAAATCTTGAAGTCTGGATCAATCTGTCTTTAAATCATGGCACTGAGCTCAGTCCTAAACCCTCTCTCTCTCTCTCTCTTATTAGGCCAAATAATCCTCCTCCTTCTCTAAGTACAAATTTACTTGCCCGGTTTTACATCCATGCATCCATCCATGTGCTAATAAACCCCTCATCTGTGCAGAATTTCAGGGCTCTAGGGAACATTTCTGCTAGTCTTCAAAAGAAAAGGACTTCAGCAACTCCATTTACTGTAATTTCAGTGCTGTGACTGAACCAGGTTCAGCTCCATGTTTTCTGCAGCGATCTGATAACATCTGGATAAGGGTAATTTAAAAGGTAATTTCTCCCCCCTTGCCTCCCCTCCTTATCTGATGCTGTTAAACACTCAGCTTTGTTCTCTCCCTTAGTACTTTGTGACTTTGTGGCCCTAATAGCAAATCACGTTATATTTCACCTTCTCCTTTGGTGCAGCTTTCTGAAGGTTTGCATTCTTCAGAGCTCCCTGTTTTGATCTTTCATAATGCCATGGGACTGAAGGGGGGAAATGATAAGCCATGAGATTCTCTTTAAATTGTCCCACCGGTGAATTTGTGCCCATCAGCTTTGAAGTACCTGATAGTGATGAATGCCACTTTGCCTAGAACTTCTGTACCTGAGGCTCTTATACTTCGGTATTTTTAGCCATAATAACGTTGGTATAAAGATGGAACAGTGGATCTAGAGATGATGTTAATTGCTATTTATTTTTATTCTTATATAAAAGCCACAGAAAAGAAACGCGGTGCTTTCTCACCATATAAAACAAATGGATTTTTACTTGCCTTGTAAGAAGTTTCAGACTCTGACCAGTGTTTTTGGAGCTGTATGGATATCTAACGGTACAGCCAAGGATTGGTCAGTGTGTTTTCAGCAATAGTCCCTTGTCATTTTGAAAATACCTGTGGGTTCTTAACTATTTGTAGTAGACTACTTCCCGCTCCAAATAAACCCCCGGCACCTAATCCAGTGAAGAAATCAGTGCAAAGACTGACCAAATTCAGCTGCCTCAACAGAGGTGTGTTTTTAGATGAGAGAACATCTTACCTGTGCTCTAGCTGTTTCTCTTATGGGTCATCCTGTTGGTCATAAAAGTCTCTGCCTTTTGTCCTGTGCCGTTCCTGTAACCCTGCCAGAATCCCCCAGACTCCCTAAGACACTTGTGATTGAGCAGTTGAATTTCTTTCAGAGCTTGCTCTGACTTGCCCTGTAGCAATTTCTCAAAGCCAGGAGTGTTTGGGGAATTGTTAACCTCAGGAAGACATCCCCAGTAAGGGTGAAAAGCACAGCTCTTGACCACTGCAGGTTCATTGTGTGTGGATATCTTTGTGTTCACAGTGACTTCGTGTTCGCAGTGTGCTCTGGGTGAAAATCTTATGCAAAGAGTCGCTGACATTCTATCATAAATATGAAATAATATAAAGGAGAGCAAAACTCTGCCCTTTGAACTGAAGAAAATACTGATCTACATGTCTGTGGAGCTGAGGAGAGAAGTTGGCTCTGATGTGCCATCTTTCATGGCTGAGTAGAAAGAGGGAACAGCCATATGACTCAGAATTTCACAGCAGAGACTCATCTGTTACTATCCAAATTTCCACTCTAACATCACACAGCAGAACAGCCTCTTAAATGGAAGAGGAAACCCTCTCCTCTGGCATGAGTGGCCTCTGCAATTTAGGTCCTTTATTTCAATACTTTTCCCTGGAGGTTACTATGTGTATGTATGTACTATATATATATTTGAAAGCTATCTACAACATAAAGAGCCTTTTAGGATTTGGTCTCAGAGGCCTGCAGGCTTTTCCAGTCTCAGATCTCATAGATGCAGAGAGAGTGGCTGGACAGCAGCCAGCCAGAAAGGGATCTGGAGCTGCTGGTCGACAGCAGGATGAGCATGAGCCACAGTGTGCCCAGGTGATCCAGAAGGTCAATGGCATCTGGCCTGGATCAGGAATGGTGTGGGCAGCAGGAGCAGGGAAGGGATTCTTCCCCTGTTCTCGGCACTGGTGAGGCCACACCTCGAGGGCTGTGTCCTGTTTGAGGCCCTTCAGTTTAAGAAAGATGTCGAGAAACCAGAACGTGTCTGGAGAAGAGCAACAAGGGTGGTGAGGAAGCTGGAACACAAGGCCTGTGATCAGCAGCTGAGGGTGCTCAGCCTGGAGAGGAGGAGGCTCAGGGGGACTGTATCACTCTCTACAACTCCCTGACAGGAGGGTGTATCCATGTGGGATCCATCTCTTCTCCCAGGCAAAGAGTGACAGAAAGAGAGGACACACTCTCAAGCTGTGCCATGGGAAGTTTAGGCTGGACATTAAGAAAAAATTCTTCACAGAAAGAGAGATTGGGCATTGGAATGGACTGCCCAGGGAGGTGGTGGAGTCTCTGTACCTGGAGGTGTTTAAAAAAAGACTGGATGACACTGGTGACACTGTTCTTCGGCGCTGATGATGCTCAAGAGATGTAATTGAGTTCATCCAAAGCAACCATTCCAGAAAAACAAGTCTTTAGATATATATCACAGAGCTCAGCCTTTATCTGGCCTCCAGTGCTTCCATTCGGCTTGAGTATTCAGAATAAAGCTGGTTTCTTTGTTTCTTGAGCATCATCAAACGCAATAACAGCTCTGGAGGACACATTATATAAGGGCAACACAATGTGCTCAGCACTGCCTTAATGTTATGCAGCCATTTATACCTGCTTGAAAAGTGGCTGTAAACTGACTGTAAAACCCTCCCCTGACCTATGCAAATCCACGGGGAATTCTGCCTGGTTTTATACAGTTTTCGCGGAGTGAAAGAAAAGTGCAAAGCAGTTGCGTGTCTGACTTCTCCTCCTCCACAGCCTTACTTTTGCATTTAATGATGCAACTCTGTTGTCTTAAAATCATGAGGAACTCTGCAAACAAATGCATTTGCCATGCACAAGCACTAATAGATCCATTCCCATTCTTTATCCGTGCTCGCTGTGCGAAGCTAAAAGGAGTGAAAACAACTTATTTTTTGCCAAGAAGTAAATGCATAATGCCTAGGAAAGCTATCCATTGAGGAAGAAAGCAATATGGTTTGGGACTGCGTTGTTCTTCCTGGCAGGTCGCACCCCATTGTCAGGTGATTTGTTAAATCTGTCACCGCATACAAATCTGCTGCCTGATGATTGGGATTTTGGAAATACTTAGTTGGCTGTAGACTAGTCTGTCTGAAGGAATGTGGAGCTTTTTTATTTGTGGTTTCTTTTTGCCTAAAGTATGCTCAAATCCAAAACACAAGGGAACTTAAATTACGGCCCAACAGAGCCCTAAAACTCCCATCTCTTTGCTTTCCTAAAGAATTTTCTGTTTAATTTTTAGTAGCTTGATTTTATTATTGATTAGTCTGTAACATACAAACCTTACCTTAATGAAAAATTGCGGGTCACCCGACTTTGCTTCTGCTAATTCTTGCAGCTGCTGAAATTTGGATTTTCTAATGCCATACACAGAAAAATATCTATATTCGTCTGTGTCTGTTGCATCATGTTTTTAAGCATCAGTAGCCTAAACCAGATTGGAAATAATTTACATATGTGTTCCTTTTCAGCCAATCAGCTTAAAACAACTCACTAATCATAAATTACACTTTACAACTTTTTGGTGAGTGAGAGAAAGTGTTATCCTGGAACAGAGAAATGTGAATCTTGCTGAGTCCACACGGAGAGCCTGTGGAAATGGGGATGGAATGCAGTTGATTGGGCTTTCTGTCCACTTCGTTAAACACCAAACATCGCTTTTGCCTGGGGGAGTGACTGTTAATAGACACTTTGTGGTTACTAGCAAAGAGAATATGAGTCATAGTTAAGTTGTGAAGAAGGTGGATATCGCTAAAATATTGGTCAACAGTTGTTTCGTTTCTCACTTGGAAAAATCCCACCAAAAAACCTCGACAATGCGTCAAGGACTTGTGGCTTTTCCATGTAGTTATGTGACATTAATTTTGTGGTCGTTGGCTTTAGGGTGTTTCTAAGTGCTGTTGACAGCACAGGTTGTGCTCCCTTCTGATCTCTGTTGACATGACAAATCTGGGGAGGATTCCTTGTTGTGGAAGTCAGAGCAGCTCCAGTGAGAATAGCTTGAACACACAGATGTCAATGTGCATGAAATTTGGATACTTTCAGCGTATTTTTTCATCCTGCATTTTTGTGTCCAGATGCCAGCAATGGATGTTAGATTTCTAAACTGTATTTTTAGAAAGCAGTTTCGCTGCTGTGTTCTCTTCGAGCCTATTTTTAAAGAAGTTTGGCTGGCTGAAAATTCATTAAAATCAGAGAAAAGAAAAGGTGACTACTTTCTTTTAACAAGTGAGAGGGCTAAGAGTCTCCAGATTGATACGGAATATATTGGTTTCTCTGATACAATTGATTGGACCACCTGCTGCCCAAGGCTACAGAGTTGAACTGACTTTGATCATGCAAAAGAGAGATTGGACTGTGCACTTTCCTCCAGTGACTGGAAAATGCTTACCAAGAAGAGGGGAATTGGCATGTGATCTCTTTCTACTGTGCTGCTTGACTAAGGACTGATAATTCAGCAATCTGACAGGCTATGGCTTGGGAGAACCACACAGTCGTCTTAGATTATCTCTTTTAGCCTAAAATGCAACAAGAAGAAATGTAAGAAGCTGTCACGGGAGTGAAAATGAAATAAAATAATAAATAAAAGCATAAATGATTTCGCTCTCCTAAAATGAATAGTTCTTGTCTTCTCATTGTATTTAATTTGTGAAGCATGAGATGAGAAATCTAGGACTGCCAAGTTAGTTCAGGAAAGAAGTGGAAAAATGAATTGGAAATTTCAGAAACTTTTTTTTCCCCTTGTTGTAGAAAATGACGTTTTAAAGAACAACAACAACAACCCGAGAGTCATTTTATGTGAACCACAGCCACGGCTGGGACTGGAACTGGGATCTGGATGATTTTGATTCATTGCTCTCCAGGTGTTGGGGGGCCCTGTAGGAACACTGGGGAGGACAGTGCAAAATGTAAGGAAGTGTATTATCCTCGCTGACAAATCAAACTTCAAAAAGACAAACTGTTCTCTGTAGCACAAGGGTCACTGGTTTGTACTGAGTCATCATTGCAGAGACAGCTGGTGGCACTGGGAAAGAACCAATTCCTTTCACAGCTGGCTGTGGTGGGTTTGGTTTGGGGTGCATACATATCCAGGTAAGTACACTCAGTGCTTTAAAAGTATTTTAAAACCTGTGTATGTCTCTGTGTGTCTGTGTTTATTACTGCCATCTCGTGAAATCAATCTTTTCATGAAATAATTAAAGGTTTCGAGCATTTTTGCCAACTGACTGGCATTACAGGTGTTCTGGATCATGTGCCTGTTTCACTTGGTTTTATAAGCAGACAGAAGGTGAATCCTGGCATTATCCATGTGCTTTCACACCGTGGTTGTGTGGGAAGTAATGTCTCTAGCCACTTCTTGCTGTTCAGGGAATTAATAAACAACAGCAGTGGTACAAAGCAAAAGAGCAGTCAGGCATGCTTCAGTCCTTTGGAAATTCCCTAACTGTGGGACAACATGCCCTTCTGCTGACTCTCCTTCTGGGCACTTTCTTACACTCAAAATCTCTCTAAGTTGTCTCCTTTTAATATCTATATTCTTTGTGGGCTATTTCTTTCAATTTGTTCACCGCTGTGTGAAGGAGAAACTGCTGTTCTTTGTGTGGAAGTCTCTTCTCTTTGGCTCCCCCATAGCACCAAAATCCTGTTTGTATCCAGAGGTGCTTCAGGAGGTTAGAGGGTTCATTTTCAGTTTCGGATATTCAGGACACACTAGGATTCAAAAATTCCAGAAAAATTCACTTCCCAGAGCGACTCTGGGCTACTGAGGTGTTGGGATGTGTTTGAGGAGGGCAATGAAGCTGGCATTGAGTCTGGAGCACAAGTCCTCTGAGGGATCTGTGGTGGTTCATCCTGGAGAAAAGGATGCTCAGAGGGGACCTTGTTGCTCTCTAAAGCCACCTGAAAGGAGTTTGTATCCAGGTGAGTATTGGCGTCTTCTCCCAAGGAACAAGTGACAGGACGAAAGGAAATGGCCTGAAGTTGTGCTAGGGGAGGTTTAGGTTGGATATTGGGATAATTTCTTCACTGGAAGAATCATCAATGCAATATGTGTTCGTGGTGGACTTGGCAGCGCTGGGTTAATAGTTGGACTTGATAATCTTTCCTGATCATAATGATTTTGTGATTCTGTATATTTCTGATAGGGTAATATCGACCTGGATAAAAACTCGCTCTCTCCCTTCCAGGTGTGCAGCAGGGTCTCAGGTCACATCTGAAGCTCTTCCTACGACTCTACCTGCTGCCCATAATCAATTACAAAAATAAATAATGACAGAAGAGGAATCCTAAGGCCAGGAGGTCTCAGCCATCTGCATTGCTGTTGGTGGGCCTGTCACTGGGTTGTAAGTCCTACAACTAGCAAGGGTTAAAGCGTCAGGTTATCATTGAAGGGGGAATGCCCTCGGGAGGCCTCTGCTGACATTCCCACCCTCCTTCCCCTTCTCTCTGAGCCCCTGTAATCTGCTTCAGGGTGTTTTTTCGAAAGAATTTATTTTGTAAAATGGAAAGAAAAAAAAAATTACTTTCTGAAATAGCCCCAATTTTGAAAATAAATGTTAGCTCTGTGCTGTGTATTGCTATGTAATTTAGGTACAAATATGAGTATATAGCTTTAAAAAATAAAAATAATAGAAACATTGTTTTGCTTCTCCCATGGTCCAAGAGAAACTACCTTTGTGCATTTCCCACAGTGTCTATCTGTGGTATTTGGTAATTTTCTGAAATAATTGAAAATTTTAGTCATATCTGGAATTGCGACAAGCATTTGATGGAATATTTTAGCCCTTTTGTAAAATGGCTGGTTCACTGTATGGCTACAACATACAGACACGTAGATTTATTAAGGAAAGAAGGAGGATTGATGGTTTCAGTCCTCTGATTACTCCATTTCCTTCTCCTCCTCCTCCCCAGCCAGGACTTTTTTCTTTTTCTCGTAGAACAACAAAATGCTGCCACTCTTTGTGGATCTTGGGATCTTGTGCCTGTGTTATACTCACACAGGGGGTGGGATCCACGTGTTTTTTGCAGCTTATTGGGTTTTTTTTTTACTTCTTATTTATGTCAAGCCTGCCCCTGTGCCTCCTTGTGCTACACCGATTATTGGTGAGTAGAAGTATAAAGATAATTATATTGACACCAATGTAAAGAGTGTGGGATTTGGATCTGGCCCATAAGAGTTATCTCAAAATACTTTGTTCCAAGAGCTGATGTGTTCATGAACAAACATGAGGCTTGACAACTTGGGGGTATTTCACTGTAAAGATCATCAATCGTAGCCCAGGAAGAGATACGCTCATGGCCATGCTTTTCTTCATCAGATTTTAATTTTGTAGGTTGGGGAAATTAATATTTTGACAAATCCATGTATTGCCCTGGATTCTAGTTTACTTCATGGATTTTCTCATGGACGTTAATGGATTTTCTCATTTCAGTTAATTTATCAAGAATTATTTTCCAGACTGAAGTTCTTTTACTATGTTCTTGTTTTAGTCCTGGATATCTCTCCATGTAAGTTTGAGATACTGACTTAGGGAGTCCCTTGTTTGTATTGATTTTTGCATAAATTTGAAATGCAAATTCAATGCCTTTCTAGCCCAAACAAGAGAAGTCATGATTTTACTTAACTGTGGGAAGGACGAAGGGACCATAGTTGTCAGCATCCAGAAAAGATAATATATTCCAGGTAATCAAGTCATGCTTCATTGTCTCTTTTCCAGTGAGCTAATTAATAAAAGTGCAAGGATTTTTTTCATTAAGTGATTAATTATCTACACAGAATTTACTTTATTCGTGTAGTGATCATCTGAGGTTAAAAAAATCCCTGAGTATTCAATGTACTCAATGTAGTGTTCAATGTAGTCCATTAAGAAAAGATTCTAAATCCATCCTTCCACCCATTTCTAAAGATGTTTTGCTATTATTATTGGTAATATTTGGGGTAGAAGCAATTAATTTTTTATTACAAGGTGAGATGAGACTGAGGAAAACAAAAAATCCCTAAAATAGGGTAAAATAAGATCAATTAGATAGGGACTAATAATCTCTGTCCATTTTTTCCTTAGTGTCTGACTCCTGATACAACACTGTAACTACCCCAGACCAGACCCACGAGGTTATCTGTTTGTAATTGGCATTGATTTCAGTGGAAGTAAGAAAATCTAAATAAATTTCTGGACGGGGACTTTGGACCTTTAATTGTTTTTTAGGAGAGACAATGCTTCCTGTGACTGTTATAAAAAATTGAGTCCAGATCCATCCACTCATTGAAAGGTGCTGATGATACCTGACCTGATTGTCACCCTTGCCTTTTTTTTCAGGGCATTGTGAAGTCTGAATATCTTGAAGAGAAGATTAACATAAAGATCTATAATCAGACCAATGTACCCCTTCCAAATAAAAAAAAAATATTAAAAAGGCTGGTCCATTTAACACAAACAAATATCTACCTGACATTCACTCACAAAAAGGAGATTATTGTTCACTGTGGCCAAAGGACTATATTGATATCATGACCAGCTAAGTCCTGTATATAACATATCATTTTTAGTAAAAATACATGCACAAAATCTAAAGGACGAACTATGGAAAAGGACTGGAGGTCCTAAAAAGCCTTAGGCATTTTTGAAGAGTTATACCAGTTAACAATTTCTCTGTCAAAATTTTTGCTGCGGCTTTATATGGTCCTTGTTACATGCAGCTCTTACAGACCTTTCTTGTGTAAATGATCAGCTAAAATCTCAGCGTCTTTGAAAGAGTTGCAGATGGGATATGTGAACTTAAATGGATGTAGTTGAGTGAAAATCCTGAGGAAGAACCCCTGGTTCTTAGTTTTATTTGAATACAGTTGATGCAGATATTAAAAGAACACGTCCTTTGGCTAGACCTGCTGAGGTGCTCAGGCTGAACTTAAAAATCTCCCTGCAATTCCAGGAATACAAAGCTAAAATCCCGTATTAGTTCCTTCATCTGACCTCAAGTTGCCCCAGGGGAGGTTTATGTTGGCTATTAGGGGAAGTTTCTTCAAAGAAAGAGTTGTAAAGCATTGGAGTGGGCAGGGAAATGTGGAGTCACCAGCCCTGGAAGTGTTTAAAAACCATGTGGATATGGTAACGTGAGGATACGATTTAATGATGGTGCTGCATTGGTGGTTGAACTTGGATGGATGGATGGAGCGTGGTGCCCGTGGTTCCAGGGTTGTGGGCCTGATCCCTGGGTGGGAATCACTTGGGAGTTGAACTAGATGATCCTGTGGATCCCTTCCAACTCAGAAGAACCTGTGAACAGTGGAAAATTATGGTCAGCTTCTCAGAAGAAGGTGGTCCTTATTTTAATATTATTAAAATGTTTTTTTCATACTTTATGCTGACATGTCTTACATTGATGGCTACACATATGTGATAGAGGGAGTGTACATTGTACAAAAGTACAATGAAGGAACCAGAATTTAAAGTATTTCTAGTGATGGAATATGTCTTCCAAATGCTAATACATCAATAGAAACAACTACTGATTTCTTACGTCTCTGGCTGAAGTCCAAAGGTGACATTCAGACCTAACTGAAATGACCAATAATATTCTCAGAGAACTAAGATTTTGTACTCTGGGATTTCCAAGTGCTCAGCACCACTCAGATTGTGGCCTTCAACCTTTGCATTGAGTTGCCATCAGACTAAGGCATAGTCTGATGTCTCCCAAACTCGTTGTGGTGTCTTTTAAGTGAAACGACTTTCTGATTTAAAATATTTTCCTTTGAATTTGAAATAAGGGCCATTGATTTTTCTTCTTTTAGTCTCTGATAAAGAAAAATAAGTAGACAAATGTTGTGTACCATTAACTACAAATGAAGGGCTAGTTGACCTCAGCTGAGCCATTGATGTGGGTGAGGCTAATGGGAAAAAAATTGATCTCTTCATAATTTTTCAAGTGAAGTGTGCTTAGCTAAAAAAAAATCTCATTATCAACTCTGTTCTAGGGAATAATAAAAAATATCTGTTAAGTCAATGTTATTAAGCTCTTCCTGGGTATGGCAGGACTCTCTGGTGTCAGGCACTGTATAACCCGATGTCGCTGGCACGTTGATGTGACAGAAAATGACTGGTGATGCTGTTCTCAGGTTTCTAGCAAAGGAATAAGTAAATCCATTTTCTCTAAATAAAGAGATGTAATTTAATAGAGGGCTTTAAGAATTGCTCTTCAAGGGAGACCTATGAATTAATTTGGGAACTCACATGTTCTTTGGCCTCTTTGGAAAGCACAATGGGCT
Organism: Pitta sordida; assembly: GCA_013390025.1. Classification (NCBI taxonomy): domain Eukaryota; kingdom Metazoa; phylum Chordata; class Aves; order Passeriformes; family Pittidae; genus Pitta; species Pitta sordida. The sequence goes on along the minus strand of WEKX01013606.1, from coordinate 69,393 downwards.
TTTACTTTCTTTTTTGACCATAAATCATTTGTCATAGGATTCACTGAAAAAAACCCCCTATTAAATGATGTTTCTATGACTTGTGTCCCTCATGTGCTTGGGAAAAATGTGAAATGTCTTCTCAATGGCAAGCACTTTTCATTTCTGTGTGCAATGCTTTCTTGCCTGGAGAAACAAACGCTGTCTCCGTGGGGTGCCTGACTCAGCGTGGAACCAGGATCTCCGTGTTACCCTGAGATCTGGGTCAGCCCTGGAGACTGTGCCTCAGACACCAAATGCAAAAGGCAGAGCCTGTGCTGCTTGAGAGAAGGGACTAACACTCCTGAAGGGAAAAATATTCTCTTTGCGGCAAACGGAAACAAACGATTTTTGGATGGAGGGTAACGTGCAGCAATAAGGCAGAACAGGATGTCTGGAGGATGAGTTCAAGGCTGGAACTCAATCAGCCCTCCTGATTATTTCTTTACCAGCTAATTAAGCTCGCTCAGGCACAAACCTGAGCGCTGGTTATCCGTGCTGTTAAATGGTCCCTGGCCACCCACTTCTGTTCTGACCAGCTATTGTTTGTGCTGACAATTGTAGGGCCAGAGTTTTTAGAACAGGGCAGGCAATATTCCCCTCGTGGTGTGGGCTTTGCTGTCTTGTTTTGGGGAGTAAGAGAGTTTAATGGCATCATTAGGTGCCCTCCAGGAAGAGTTTGAGGTTAGAGCAGGAGTAACACACAGACTTTTCACCAGAAATACTGTTGTCCGTATTATTCACGGTTAGGGCTTCACCTGTAAGGTCTGAACTCTCCTTCTGACTCAGCTGCCACTTTTTGGCTTTGGCCAGATCACTTCAGCTCCTTTTGTCAGTTGACTTCCTCTGCATATTTTTGATAACTCAAACTAATGTATTTCACAGTTATACCTGAAAAAAAAAATATATAGTATATGTATATATACGCACATATGCACAAAGGTATATATAATTAGGTGTGACACTTGGAATACACTGTCACAAGACATACATTTTGGTATAATTATTATTTTCTTGAATTATTTATTAGAAACAATAACTCCTTTTTTTTTTAGATACAGATGTTTCCATGGAGCAGATTCAAGCACCATTCACACTTACCTACCTTGAACTGCTTTCAGGAAGTAATTCATTATACAAGTTTAGGTATTTAATTCTTATGTTTGAAGAGGCCAAAATACAATTTTTAAAAACATTAAAAATATTTGGTGAATATTTCAAGTGGACATATGTGAGCCTACAGGTTTACATCTCAATTGTTTAAATCAAATTTAGATATTTGATGTCTTTAACTGGGATAACTGGATCACTTATGTTGTGTATCTTTATTTCTACTTTGTATAAATGAACTGAAGAGGAAGTGAAAAGTATCATTTGAGGCATGGGGAGGTTTGCTATAAATTAAGTTCTACATGTATTTTATAAGTATTCATGTTACTTTCACTATACCAATATTATTTTTAATAACAATGGAAAGCAAACACAATCTTTACAATCTTGTTAAATTACATCAGTGATTATCTAAAAGAACTTTCCCAGACACCTTTTTTTTCACTGCTTTAATGAGTGGGGCAAAGTAATGAGAATTCCTGCAGAAAGGATGGTATCTCTTCTTCTTCTGTTCACAAAGTGTCCACCAACATTCCCTAAGGGGAACAGTAAAGTTGCTTAAACTCTTTCAAAAAGGCAATAAAGGGGATTGCACTTTTAAAACATAGCCTAGGGAAATACAACAGCACATAAATTCCTTTGGAAATTGCTTGTCAGGTTCATTTGGAATGGTAAAAGCCAGAACGTGCTTCCAGCTAATAATTATTTCTGAGTGGGAGGTTTGCTGGAGCTCTGGGGAAAAACAAAAAAATGTGAGTGCTACTAGTGAATTTGCTTCTGAAATGCTTTGCAAAAGAGAAAATTCGTGATTTTTTTTCACTTCTCCTCCCTAGGGTTTTAAGGTCTGCTGCAGCACTGGTTGAAGTCACAGACTGAGTGGGCAGGGTCCTGGATTGGGCCTGTAGACTCCTCACAGTCAACAACATAAAAAAAGGGTTTGATTTTTTCAGTTGAAAACGTGTATGATCACTTACCACTGGCTGTTTCACTATTACATGTATGGAAATGCCATTAAGAAGTAATGCTATGTAATTATCAATATGCAAGGCTTGGTGACCTGGTATGAAAAGCGAAACAAAATAAACTCACTTGGGATTTGTAAGTAAAAAATACAACTAAATGCTTCCTCAATCTCTTCTGGTACCCAGTGAACTCAATAGAGAGGCACAGAGATTCCCCTGGGCTTTGGTGGGTGGGATTCACCAGCCTAAATTTGGATGTCTGGATCTGACCTATAGCTTGGCCTCGCTCGGTTTTATGGTGTGTGAGAAAGCAGCTTGGTTTAAAATGCATTTAATCTCATCCTAATGTAGATGTTTGGAAGAGACTCTGTAAACTCTCTGCTAAAATGACTCATTTGTCTCCATTGACCATAAATGGACCCAGAGTGACCAGCTGAGGTGTAGATGAATTCCCCTCTTGATGAGTGTCTGCTGTTTATAAAATCTGCTCTTGTGTTGTCCTAATCCCACCATTTCGAGATTCTTCTTGCACAAGGTGTGTCTTAGTGCCCTGACAGCTTTATGGAAGGCAAACTAATGCAAATGGACACCTTTCTCCTGTCAAAGTTGTGTGGTTCTATGGTAAATGATCCTTGAACCACACAGGTGTTTGCAAATTTAAGCTTAGCTGAAACCCTAAAGGAATTTTTGAGAGTGTAAAAGCATTTAAACACACAAAAAATTATGATTTTCCATTTCAAAGTGACATTTCAGTTGGAAACGCAGCAAGCTTTGGTCATTTAAATCTACTTCAAATCAAAGATTAAAGCACCAACCCAAAACAAGGAGTGTACAATATCTGAAAAATGTTTTTAGGGGTTTTTTTAAACACTATGGGATTTTTGGTGACATTTCTATTTTTTACCTTATTTTACGCCCCAAACAAACAAACAAATTAACCAACCTTTCAAAAAAACCCAATAAAACAACAACCAACAACAACAACAACAAAACCCCAAAAACCCAACCCTCAAAAAAATCAGAATTTCTATTTTCTTAGAGCACAATAATGTGTGTTAGATGCAAAAAGGTTCCTTCCCCACACCCCTCTTTTACTTTCTAGAAATAGATTCACTCTCTGGTGGGCTGAGATCAGCCACTGTCTGTGTTCCTGTGCTGCTGAAAAATTACTGTCAGAAGTATTTGCTGACATCTAATCAAGGCAGAGATGAGGGACTTCTTAAAAACAGTACTGATGCATGTCAGCCTGCTTTGCTTGGTCAGTTATTGTCACCTCAGCTCTGAAGAATTTTAATTACAGAAGCTTTTGTGATCACATTCCCTCGGGGAAATACGATTTTCTTATATTCGAATTAATTTGGGTGAGTGCAATTTACCTTCTCCTTCGAGCAACTTGTCTCGTGGTTTGAAATCCGAACTATCCAAACTTTCTAACTCTGCGAGCAGATGCTGCTGGTGGGACTCCCTCGTGTGCCAGTCATTTCTCTTCCCAAAAGGATGTGTACACACAGGCAGGTTTTGGGCACAAGGAGGATGGAGCCAGCCTCAGGAGTTGGCAGCTGGGCGCCTCCAACCCAGCCAAAAGAGAAAAATCTCTTACTGAGTTGTCATCATGGTGGGTGAGGATCTCTTCTCTCAGGCTGATGACACCAGAACGAGAGGACATGGCCTTAAGCTACGCGGGGAGAGGTTTAGACTGGATGTTAGGAAGAGTTTTCTCACAGAGACAGTGATCTCTCATTGGAATGGTCTGCCCAGGGAGGTGGTGGAGTCGCCATCCCTGGAGGTGTTTAAGAGAAGACTGGACGAGGCATTTAGTGTCATGGTTTAGACAATGGGTTGGTGTTGGGTTACAGGCTGGACTTGATGATCTCCAAGGTCTCTTCCAACCTTGCTAATACTGTGATACTGTGATCATTGCTCTTAGACAAACCCCAGGGTCCTCAGGGTCATGTGAGAAATTTCAGAGTGGAGGACTCGCTAAAAATACATAAAAGGTGCAATCCTCTGTTTGCCTGAATTTCCATTGAAAACAGGAGATTCATCTCTTTGGCGCTTCTAAACCGTTTTTTGAAAGTTGCTGCAATCACAGATATATTTGGAATAAATCAGAATTGTGTCCCTGTGGAGGTTACATCAAATTGTATTGGTGAAAAGCTAATGTAAGGGTGCCTTGATTTAAGCACTTGGATATTTTCCTCCTGCTTCAAGCTATTTGACAACAGTGTTTACTTGGATCCAGAAAGAATGAAAACTTGCCTGATACGGGAATGTGATTTTTCATTCTAAATGCCTTCCGTTCCTCTGCAGCTGTCTCAGATCTCAGTTGCAGATAGCTGCCCTCAAAGGATGCTTTGCCAACAACTTCATATTCTTTATCTGCAGAAGTTGCAGGAGCTCTTTGGTTCTCAAGTCAATGACAATAATGGACTGATTAATTTCTCTTCTGTCATCCTCCACTTTGCACCGTCTATAACGCTCCTATTACCATGATCAGTATTTTTATCTCAGAGGACAGATGAATTTCTGGTATTTATGACTGTTTACTCTTCACGGTTATTTTTTTCAGAGCGCAGAGAATTGCATTTCCAGTTTATTCACCTTCTCATACCTTCAAAGCTGTGAGCCATGTCCTATCAACCATAAATGCACTTTATTCCTTGGAGTACATGCTCTGAATTTACAGCAGTTTGGTAGAGAAAAGTCTTTTGAGACATTAATTTTGTAATTCACTTTATTCTACTTGAATTATGAGCCAAGTAATAAATCTACATTATTTATTTGCACTGGTGATTCCCAGCCAATTGTGTAGGCTACTCTTTGAGGAACCTGCTTTCAGTGCTGTTCCTATTACCAAGTTTTTCCTTTCCCTCTTTGCAGGGTTTATGTTGTTTGAGAGGTCTTGTTTAGTCTTTTATATTTCTCTAGTGTCTTCAAAAATTTTCCAAGCAACTTTTCCATACCCAAGCAGATTGTACCTTCTCAAGACAGATTGAAATGTCACTGCAAGTTTGTTTTTCAAGCCAAAAGGAAGAATACCACAAACATTGCAAAAAAACCTAGGAAATTAAGATATATAAAATAAGCACCAGGCCAGTATAACTTCAGAATATCAAATTATGTCAAACAAGAATAATTTTGCACCTCTAATTATGAAAAAACCCAGTGGCCAGGAGAGGAGACGTTACATAACTTGATTCTCATAAAATGCTGATCTTTCTGACATGACACTCTCAGTAGCAAATGGGGTTTCTAAATCTCTCATAAGGGGAATGCAAAACTACGGGGGATAAAAAATAAATCACAGTATCACAGTATTAGGAAGGTTGGAAGAGACCTTGGAGATCATCGAGTCCAACCTGTAACCCAACACCAACCCATTGTCTAAACCATTACGAAAGGATTAAGGGTCCATTCTCAAACTGAAAGAAGGAGTGCTTGTTGTAGGGATTCTCCTGGCTTAAAATGTGTGTAGAATAGTTTCATTAATCACCTTGGAAAGTGGAAGGGGGAGCAGAGCTGTAATATCTGGAGACACTACCAACCTGGAAAGGGATTGCAAGGTTTGGAGAGGAGAAATTGGAAAGAGTGAAAGCAAGATTAAAAAAGATTCATATTTGTCTTGACAAGCTGAAGAAAAGACGTGTGGGAAAAATCCCTGAGTGAGGAGAGGTACAGAACACTATCCTGAGGAATAATTAATTGCACACACATAAGAAAGGGAGCGCTCTTGGCAAAGCAGAAGTTAAACAGACGCCGCTGAATCACTAAGTGAATGTGAGTGAAGAATCCCACGCTGTGCAAAGTAAACCACATACCAGGGTGTATGGCAGACATGCTGCAAATTTGACTCCTTCTGCTTCACTCAGCATTCCTGAGACCTTGTCCTGTTCCCAGTCTTGAGCAGTGCACTGTAACAGATGGGCCAACCAGAGGGAGTCCAGCAGAGAGAGTGCTGGTAATCCACAGATGTAGAAAATATGACCTTTAAGGTGAAATTGGAGGAATTTGTTTGCTAAGTCTAAAGATGAGCTGTGGTAACAAAGCTTTCTAGGAGTGCCAGCAAAAGGAAAGAAATAATCAGTTCCCCGTGTCTTGCAGACATGACAGGAAGGAACAGCTTAAAATGTAACACGGGTTATTGAGGTAAGACATTAGAGAAAAGCATGTCACGGTAATGATAGAACAACGCTCTGTCTGGAAAGATTCAGATGTAGCAAACCCTGACTTTGGACCAGTGCTGGATGAGATGAAATTCTCAGCCAGAGAGATGTTCCTTTGTGGTGAAAGTGTTACTGCAGCAAATGAGGCATGAAGCACCTCGCTGTCCCAGAAGTCACACGCTTGAAATGAGGCGCAAAATAAAACGCCAGCCAAGAAGTTGAAAGGGACTGGAATAGTCGATGGCAAAGTTCCCTTCAAATCCCTCTTTCTCTGGCTGTAGAGCACATCTTTGCATAACTTGTTTGGGGGTGTCTCAGAATGTGCAGAATGAATTAATTAAAATTAATAAAACAGTTGTGACTGTAAACTATGGAGATGTTTTGGGGCTCTTTTACTGACAAAAAGCAGGGCTGTACTAGAATATTTCTTGCTTCTCTCACCTTTAAGTCGTGCTAATTAGGCTCTTCTATGCATTCTAGAGACTAATTTTGCTAACCATATTAAATCCCTGATGATTAGATACTGAAAGTTTCGATATTTTTCTTTCCAGAGTATGAAATCACTGTATCACCTGTTATAAAGTGCTCTCGCTGTGCACGCAACTAAATCTTGCCCATTTGAGCCCAAGGATGACAAATGTGAGCCCCCAAATTTTGTAAGGGACGAAAATTTTTGCAAGAACGTCAGCTAATGGTATAATTATTGTAATGATATAAAACTTCTGATCTTAATGCCAATTTTGGTAATTTCCTTAGGTTTGGTTTTTTAAAAAAAATTTAATTTATTTAGTCTTTAAATAGGTTGATTTCTGTGGGGTTGGGGTGGATGAATACCTAAACTGTGGCAAATACTTTAAGGCTGCATATAGTGAAGAAACTGTAAACCACTTATATACTTCTTTATGAATTTAGAATGTATTTTAATAGAATAATTCTGTGTAAACACTTTTGTGTAAGGTGGAATGATGCAGGCAGAAGAGGAGTACAGTGCAACTGCTCTTGGAATTGCACAGAAAGAAAAAGCCATAATGATAACGAGCAAGAATCTGGTCTAAGAGGAGATCAGGTAACTCTGATTCATTAATAAGTCAAATATTTTCTTTAAGTTTGCCCATATCTTTCCATACCCCCCATACCTCTCCTATTCCCTGCCTAATTTATCTAAGGCTCGTGTGAGAAAATATTTGACACTACATTCATACAAATCAAAGCAAAGAGCTTTTCTAAGGCTTTAAATAAGTTGCTGGTAATCTCTTCATGGTCACTCGTATTGCTTGAACATGGATCTCTAACTGTTCAGCTTGTTCTTACATCTGGTTCAGCAATTCAGGGAGAACACCTTCCTGTGCTGTATGTGAAAATCATTTCCTAGACACAGAACGAGCCCTGAGCTCTCTATTAAAGGGACATTTGTTGGGAGAAGGAAGGAAAAAGAGACATAATGGCTGTTAGGTTGTTTCATGGTGTATTCATGAGGAGTCTCTCATTTCCGTGGTTGTAACTCAGAGGAGTATTAACACAGCCTGGGACAGCTCACTCAGGTTTTACTCACTAGATTTCTCAGTTTCTCCCAGGTAAAATCAAAGTTTTTCCTCCCACAGCCTCCAAGTGCAGTATCTGTTCAAAGAATGGTGGGTTTGTCAGTAAATACTTCTGGGCCCAGGCTGTTTTACCTTCCCAGTGGGTTCACCGAAGCTCCATGTTCTATGTTGTCTCTTAAACATCTAAGCTGAAACTCCACTATGTACTTAATTGCTGCTTAGAAATTGAATTTTTCAGACCATTCCCACTGTGGTGTGGATGTTACTTCCATTAAGCAAACAGGCTGAATGCTAATAAGAGCAATATGGAACTACCTTTAATTGAAAAAGCTTTTACTATTGGAGCAGGTTATATATTTCTGTGTGCAGAAAGATTTCTTTTTCATTCTCTTTTTCCCTAGAAGCATGAAAAAAACATCTGTCCATCAGGCAAGTGATTATTAACTCTGTTTTAAAGACCTTCCCCTAATAAAGAATGTATTTACAGTTGGCAAATATAAAGTCCTAAATCTATGAGATCATCTGCTTTGTACCCTCTGACCAACTAGACCAAGAGACTGTGGTAAGACACCTGAGTTTTGTTGTGCAGGTAAAAAAAATCTGAGATGTTTTAACAGGGAACTAAATTTAAGCCCAAGTTACAATAACTTCTGTAAGACGAATAGTACTTGCAGGCACAATTGTATAATATCATCTGCTCTCTTAGAGAACTGTATTTATTTTGTGCTCAGCCCATTTCCCATTTTTTTTTCATGGCAAGGATATAATGCAGACTCCCATAACTCGATAGTTTGCCCTTAACAGCCATCTCAGGACACGGATGATTACGAACATCTCCGGAATTCCAGCGCACAAAAGTTGGCTGAATTTGTTAAAATGCTCAGCGGTCAAACAGCTCACAATGCCCCCACTGAAATGGAGGTAGTTAGCTTTCAGACTTCACATTCTTTTGGAAAGGGAGGGAAAAGCCAAATCCTCAGAGCTGCAATTTCAGGTGTTTATCTGTGCAATGTCCCACATTTCCCTCTCTCATATTTTCACAGGCAGGGCGATTACTGGTTCTATAATAACACAAAATAAGCTGGGACTCCTCTATAGCAATGTATAGCTGAGTGTGGCTAATTCTGTGGCTGGGGCTGTGCAGAGCAGGGCTCAGCCTGGGGACAGATGTGCCGTTCTCATCGCTGCTGACTCGCTCTTATTTTCCAGCAGAGCTGATTGTGTGAGTGTTTCTTCACCCATTTTAGTTGCACAAAGTCATAAGTAACAGGAATAGGTCATGGTTAACCCATTTTTGTTCCCTTTTTTTTTTTTTAAACAGGTTAAGGAATCACAATAACTGAAGAAATTCTTCACACAGCAAGTGAAGTTCTGTGAACAAAATATCAGTCCCTCAAACCTCAAACCCCACGGTATTTAACCAGTGCTTCACTGAGTCAGAATGGCACTGGCAGAGTAACTTCAACAGTTTCCTGTAGTATAAATATGCAGGAAAGTTTGGTTATATGCTTTAGATGTTCCTTTGGTAAGCAATGAAAAGGTGTGGTTAGAAAAACGGTCCACACCGTAAATTTTCGAAATAGGGTTGACAGCTGAATACTTTGTTTAAAGCACCACACTTGGGAAATGGACCAACAGCACATAATCTCCTTCACAGGCAGTTTTGGATAATAGGACAAAGCAAAGTAATTCCAGACTAGAGTTTTTCTACAAGTAGTAAATCTGCTGCAAAATGGTATTTGTGAGAGGCTGCAATATTCAGCTCACCAGAGAGAATTCGCTTTCAGCATTTAGCTGAAGAGAATGGGGGAAATTAAACCTGGCAAAATGCTTCACCCTGATGTTTTGAAATAGAATATCTCCTTGAGGAAAGGACAGAATCTCTTTTTTTCTATGTTTTTTAAAGAATTGTATCACAAGAACTATGAAATTTTAAGCTGAGAAGCTCATTGTACAGCCATGGCACAGCTCAGGTCTGTGTCTGGGCAAATCCAGTGCACTTTAAACATGAGGAACTCCTCATCTGGCTGCATAGATTAGATAACAAATTGATCTGAAGCAGTGGAGAGGCTGGAGACAAGGTGAACTTAAGCCCCGAGCCTGTTTCACCACACAGCATCTGATTATCTGGCCCAGGAACTCTCCAGGTGGGAATTTCTGCCTGTCTGGACGTTTTTCTCAGCAGCTCCAACTGTGCCTGGACCAATCCCTGTGCTCAAATATCTTGATTAAGATCAAGAGTGGAGAATCTGGTCATTCCTGAAGCTTCCTGCCACAGAATTGATCACACTGGACGTCAATAAGACATTTCAAATGGGTGCAAACTCCTTCAGTGGGTGCCAAATAGTAACAATTACTTTACATTACGTGTAAGGATCCCAATGGTTTCAGATTCTTTTAAAGGTTCTGTCTGTTTAGTGTCCAAAAATTCCTCGTTTATAAGTCAGTAAAATAGACAGGGGAAAAAAATTAAAAAGCTAAATAACTGTTGATGAGGTACCTTGGTGTTTGTCAAATTAATTTTCTTCCATTTTGTTAATTTCCCCCTCTTTCCAAAAACCAAATAATTGCAGAACTTCAAATAAAAGGAAACCCCAGTTAAACAGGAACTTTTAAAATTAAGTTCTAATTCTCCATCTCCTGTTTTTGTTTCTGCAGTTTGTGCTCTCAGTTGACTAGCAGACCCCTTGCCCCCGGAATTTTAATACCTTTCTGCTAAGCTGCTGATTTTAAATAGAATAAATCCTGCATGCATAGCTGGGCATGTTACTGCAGGTTCTGTGCTTTTCTACCTGTGTCATTCAGTTCAGTAAAGGGTGAGTAGCTATAGCCACGTTACTCTTTTTAGAAGGTCAAGAGGAAGGTCAAGAGCTTCCTCCAGGAAACCATAAATTCACGAGCCAGGGATTTATAAATGCCACTCTCCTCCAGGTCTTTTGCCTCGCCATAACCCATCCTAATCATGGTAATTGCCTCACTTGAGTAAAGATCCCAGAGATGTGACCCATTGCACTGTTTGTTCTTACTCATCCAGCATATTATGTTTAATAAAGTTGTATAATGTAATTTAACCAGCTCTTGATTATATTTGGTTATGTTGAGCACTGGAAAGGAAGAGTCTGTTTCTTGGGATGCAGCAGAGGAAATGTGGGAGGGAAGCAGCCCAAATTTGTAGGTACCCTCCAAAAACTGGAGGGGCTCAACCTAACTGACATGGGCTCCAACACCTTGACTTCCCAAGGGTCCAAATGTCAGGCAAGGTGATTGTTTGGGCTGTGCCGACTCCTGCTTTGTGCCAACCACAGATACAACTCTGCCATCCTGCAGGACCTCTCTGCTGAGCCCTTGCTGCCAGCATCATGGTTTTAGGAAGACAAACAGACAGAGATACTGGGCTAATGGGAACTTTAGTCTGACCTAGCTGAGTTACTGGTTCAAGAATTGTAAGGAGAAAAAGCACATTATCAAATACAGGAAACCTTTTCGGTCCCACAGAGTCAGCACACAGGTAAAAGCCACATGGACTTTTCAGCTCGTGATAATGTGGAAAGACTGCAGGTACTTATATACATATAAGATTCTGGCTTTTGGTTCAACTTAAATTGCTTAAAACCCGAGTGGGTATAGGAAAGGAAGGCTTCACTAAGACAAGAAATACAATGAGAAGCCTCTTCAGCCTTTTAAATCTGCCTCCCAACTAACAATGTACTGAGGCAGCAGAAGAACCCAAGCTTGCAGGCCACCATTCACTCTCCTCTTAACCTAAAATAACTGAAGCAAACCTCAAGGTGAGATCACCCCTAAGTATTTCTTGCTTCCCACTTGGTTTGTTTTTACTTATCTCTTACTCAGAAAGCTGCTGAGAGGAAAGAGAGTGAACAACTCATGGTTTACACTGGGTAATTACACCTGCTGCCCCACTGCCCTCTGCACGTGGTCCTCTGTCCTGGTGCCCTGTGTGGCACTTTGAGAAGAAATTCCTTTCTTCTTTGCACTTCCCTGTATATCAACAACTGATGTTATCTGGGCATGGCTTTCTGTTCACATTTATACCCGTTAGAGCCAATGAAAAACTCGAGCAATGCAATCAGCATGTAAAGGTTGTCATATGTCCCAGGATCTTTGGATGAAAAGCTCTCTATATGCCTCATTGTTATTAGCTTTTCCTGCATCATTTGTCAGGATAAATACAGAGTGTTGTTTAGCACAATGTGCTGGAAACTTCTGACTCGCAAATTAATCTGAAATTTAGAACCATATAAAAACATTTTATGCATCTAGCACCGATGATTTAATTTTTGCTCTTGAGAAATAGTCAAAGGGGAAAGTTAGCAATACATAGACACAAGTTAAAAGAACACATGTAATGAATTAAAATCTTTTGCCTTCAGTTAGACACCGATTGTCACTACGGAGCAATGACTATGATGGGAATTAAACTAGATTAACATAGTCTACACAAAATGCTTCTATTATACTGATAAAAATAAAAGCACAGGATCTTTCAGAACTCAAAGGCAGATTCAGCCATAAAAAAATATTGTAGGAATCTAATTCTAGTATTTTTCATGGAGCTGAGCATGTAATGTCTGCTCACATGTAAAGATACCCTTGAGGAAGAAGAACAGGAGGATTTGCTTTATGTTTATGCTGTGGGTTGTCTCTGGAAGGAAGCTGAAGAAGTTATGAGGTTGATTAAACTGAAGTTGTGATTGAGAATTATGCACAGATCAGAAATGAAGGTTGATTCTTCAAGGTCTTCTTGGTGTCAGAGATGATGTTTTAAACAATTTTTATATATTTCACTTTACTCAGAAGTGTCACACAGTAATATGTTACACTCTCTCATGCCCTGTTAAGACATTTCCAGGAGGTCCACATGAGATAACATGAAAAGAAATCTGAGACACATTATTGTGAGGAATGGCCCTTCAGGCTCTGTGAAATAAAATTCTTTTTCTTTCTGGGAATTTATGTCTACTGTTTGTTGTATTCTTTACTCTGCCCCTGTGAACAAAGTCTGAATAAACTGGGAAACGACTCTTCTGCCCTTAGGTACTTCCCCTTTTAGTCATCACAGAGCTTCTCCATCCTTTTGCCAGCCTTGGCTCCTGGCCATACAAGATGAGCCCTTTGGGCAGCTCCAGTCTAGTGCAAACTGATCCTGCACCTGAACTATGGCTAGGGGAAAATAAATAAATCACAGTATAGATAGATAAGGCTGGAAAGGACCTTGAAGATCATCTAGTCCAACCTATAATCCAACTAACCTGTCATCTACATCTAAATCATATCACTCAGCAACTCATCCAGCCTACCCTTAAACACTTCCAGGGTTGGCGAGTCAACCACGTCTGTGGGCAACCCATTCCACATCCAGATCACTCTTGCAGTGCAAAACCTTTTCCTAATATCAAGTCTAAACTTTCCCTGCTGAAACTTAAGACTATGACCGCTCGTCCTGTCCCCAGAGACCAAGGAGAAAAGACCAACCCCTGCCTGGCTACAACCTCCTTTTAGATAGTTATAGACAGCGATAAGGTCACAAAAAAAAAGGAGGAAAAGAAAAAAACCCTTAAAATATCCTTGAAAGAGCAGAATCAATTCCCCAGGGAGAGCCCCAGAGTTGTGCCCAGTAAGCATCAGCTGAAGAGCTGTTTGTGTCTGTGCTTGCTTAGCATTTGCTGCTCAAGCTATCTGGGGACATTCACGGAACATGTGCCCAGTCTCTGCTGGGCTGTGGAGGTCTTGGAACACTGATGGTGAGTCCTCATGGCCGAATGCTCATTAGCTCAGGAAACCCACACAAGCACTGCACCTGACCCCAGGGTTCACTGTTTCATTTCTACTTTTCCCTCTCCCTCTCTCTGTGGTTTAATTTCTCATAAATGTTCTGACTGCAAGGCTCAGTTGATAGTCTTCTAATTATGCAGATTCTGTTTCTTGTTTTAAACAATCGTTAGGCCTTGAGGAACCAGATTTGTCAATATAAAGTTAAAAGTTCATGAAATGGTGAGAACAATTTTTGTGTGTGTTTCTAAGAGAAGGATTTTGCCTCCAAAGTGGAACAAGTAAGAGGTGGTGGAGTCGCCATCCCTGGAGGTGTTCAGAGTAGGCTGGATGAGGCAATTAGTGCCATGGTTTAGACAATGGGTTGGTGTTGGGTTACAGGTTGGATTTGATGATCTCCAAGGTCTCTTCCAACCTTGCTAATACTGTGATACTGCGAAGAGAATGTGAAAGCTAGAGAAGACACTCGTGCTGTTGACAAGTCTCCTTTCAAGCTCACAGCCAAGTCCCATTCTCTAAGACAGAGATTTCACTGATTCTGTTCTTGTGGTCTCATAACTTTATTAATCTCAGGATGCAATTTTTGTTTGTCTCTCCATAAATCCATGGAATGGGCAATAAATTTTGCACACTACTGCTCTGAATTAACTTTAATTAGGTATTTGAAGCCACTTTGTATTTGTAACCTAGTATCTAGGCCATTGCCTACATTAGATGACTATCTTAAAATAGGTACCTCAAGACAAGAAGGATGATCCTCAAGTCTGCCTTCAGTGAGCAGATAAGTAACTTGGAGAGCTAGTTTTAAACAGACACCTTATTTTGAGATGACTAAAGTTAAGATATATATATGAAGTTAAGATATATATATTTCACACAGCAGTAGTTTCCCATATTTGCCCATTTAACCTCCATCATCATTAACATGGAGAGGGCACCAGATGATGGTGGGATGTTTATTCCTCCATTCTCTCTCTTTTTTTTTGTTTTTTTTTTTTACCTGTGGAGTGCTTACAAGGAAGGGGTAATATGATCCAGTGGCAGTGGCAGCATTTGAATACAGTTGTTGCTGGAGTGAGATAAGCTAACTCACTTTTCATAGCCAGGCAGATACATCAGCTGGTAGGAATAGAAGCAATTTATATTGCTTAGATAAAAAATATTCTGTTAAAAACACTTCTGAAAGATATTTATATGAAACTTCTCACTGACAGAATCCCAGTCAAAAGTCTATTCATCTTTCCCTAAGAGAGGTAGCTAAGATAGGGCAGATGAATCACCTTCTGGAGGTGCCTGTCTCTGAAGACTTGTATTCAGACATTTTTCTTTGTCTGTGTTGGGTGAGGTAAAGCTCTGGCAACTGCTGCTTTTAACCCCAGTAATGAAAGTAGCTGGCGAGAAAGTAGAAAGCAGAGAGAAAGTAAAATATGCTTTGTTGCAGGTGACATGAAAATGCCAGAATAAACTTAGAAATAATTAAAAATTAAATGCTACCACCTGGGAAATTATTTAAGAAGAGGTCAGAGGTTTTCAGCTTCCTGAAGAGATAAAGCTCACTATTCTGGGAAATCTAACATTAGTAAGAGATTTAAATGCCAGAAGAAAGGTGTCCTTGAAGAACTCCAGAAAAAAATAATCTAGAAATGAAATGTTTCAGATCAGATTCTTACTTACACTGAAAATATTTTTGTCACATTTACAGTGTGGACTAGACTTTCAGTGGGTACAACTCCACCTAGTTCCCACTAATTACTAAAATGGTGTGAATTATATTTTCTGAGATTGGGCTTTTCTACTTCCCAAATAAGAGGGTTACTTGAAACTATAAATGAGCAAGTGGCTATGAAGAGAATCTCAAGAGCCACAAGAGCTCAAACATATTCAGTAAATTAGAGTTGTCTTTTTTTATTACATGCAAACAAAACATTTATCAAACTACAAATAGTTTTGTAGTCCAACTGAAGCTGTCAGCATGTTCCTCATACAGGAGTGAATGATTTCAAGTTCCAAATATTTTCATAATTATTTTTAAATAATATAACATTCAACAATATTCAGGATAAGGTTCCAGTTCTGTGAATTTCTAGCCCATGCAGCTTCAGAGACCATAAAGAAATAATAGGACACAGGATAAGAAATGAACACAGTTCAGCACTGATTTATTACCTCCTATTTTTAACCTGGTTTCCTAAGAAATCAATGCTCACACGTTCATGCTGTGTATGTGTGTAGGTATTAAACTGAGCTTACTGCACAATTTCAACTGCACCTGTGTGGAAAGAAATCTCAAAGACAGTAAGGTTGAGAGCAATCTCCTATAACTTTGGATGGCTGAAAGTGTGACTGTGTCCGTTTGAACTCAACACCCCAGGCTCCCTTCCCAGGTAATGGAAGGGAATGGTCGCTGGAGATGGTGACTTATGTAATCTGTTTTAGACATTTATTGTAGGATGAGACCAATTTTGCTATAGAAATATCTATTTCCACTGGCCATGCAGAGAAATGAGCTAGAGGCAAAAAGTTCACATCTAGATTGGACTTTACCTCTACTTCATGAAAATTCCATGTCATAAAGAAAGTGGTGTCCCTTCTGGGACAGGGGCTGGAGGTGGCCACAGCTCTTACCAGGCAGGAATGTGGACAGATGGATGCCCTGCTGTCAGAAAAACTTTAATCAAAATACTTTAATTATAGAGATACGCAATTTTAATAATTACGTATAATAATTCACAGGTTCACAGGTTATTCCGAGTTGGAAGGGACCCACAAGGATCATCAAGTCCAACTCCCAAGCGAACGCCCACCCAGGGATCGAACCCAAAACCCTGGAATCATGGGCACCACGCTCCATCCATCCAAGCCTCCCATCATCCTCCCCACCTCCCTGGGCAGGCCATTCTACTGAGAGATCACTCTCTCTGTGAAAAAGCTCTTCCTAACTGTCATTGGGAGACCCCTTTTGTTCTATTGTAAAACTTTTCTCCTTTTTAATGGAACAGACAATAGGTTTCTCTTCTTATCTCCCCTTCCCTCCTCTGAAAGGAATGTGGCCAGTGGAGGGCCTTTCTCCTTTTTGCCTGACAAACAATGAAGGATTCTGTGTCTTATCTTCCCTCCCCAGCAAGGCGTGTGGTCAGGGGAGGAGTTTTTCTTTTTTCTACTGGACAAACAATGGAGGATTGTTTTTCTTATCTCCCCTTCCCAGCAAGGCATGTGACCAGGGGAGGTGCCTGAGGGCCAGGGCAGGCTGAGTGACAGCCAATGGCATGTGAAGACACGCCCACAAGGCATGTGACATGGGAGGGGCCCAAGGCCCTATAACTACAGCTGCTGGGCCTCAGGAGGAGAGGTTTGTGGATCTTCTGGACTGAGGATGCCTCGTTTTTCACCTCTGATCTCTGGTGCTGCCATTTTGCCCAGGACCACATGGACCTTTGACTCCTCATCTCAGCACGGCTTTTCCCCTGTTGACCACTGGATCTCTCTGCAGCCCATTGGACATTTCAG
Source organism: Pitta sordida (assembly GCA_013390025.1). Classification (NCBI taxonomy): domain Eukaryota; kingdom Metazoa; phylum Chordata; class Aves; order Passeriformes; family Pittidae; genus Pitta; species Pitta sordida. The sequence continues at coordinate 52,302 of WEKX01013606.1, read as the reverse complement.
GAAGGGATCACTGGCTCTTACTCCACTGTTTTGCCTTCTCTGAACCCTATTCTCCTGCCCTTTGAATCCCGGAGTTGCCCTGTTTTTTCCCTTGAACTAAGCACCCCCCTTGTGTTAGTTTATTTTCCCACTTGTCTACAGTTGTCATTGTTCCAATGTTTTTTTGATACTGTCATTGTTGTTCAAACATATATATATATTTATATTAATTTTTTCCTATCTCCCAGTAAAGTTCTTATTTCTCTCCATATATATATATTATTGAAGTATTTCTAAATTTAATTCATACTTCATCTTAATTGACCCAGGGCACTAATATCCAGTCTAACCCTCCCCTGGTGCAGCTTAACACCATGTCCTCTTGTTCTGGTCCTCAGCCTGAGAGAAGAGATTCACACCCGCCCGACTGCAACCTCCCCTCAGGGAGTTGTAACCAGCACTGAGGTCACCTCTGAGCCTCCTCTTCTCCAGGATGAACAACCCCAGTTCCCGCAGTCGCTCCCCATAGGGCTTGTCCTCCAGTCCTTTCACCATCCTTGTCGCCCTTCTCTGGACCCTCTCCAGCAGCTCAACATCCTTCTGAAACTGGGGAACCCCGAACTGGACACAGCACTCAAGATGTGTCTGACCAGCGCTGAGTACAGGGGAAGGAGAACTTCCCTAGTCCTACTGACCACACTGTTCCTGATCCAGGCCAGGATGCCATTGGCCCTCTGAGCCACCTGGGCACACTGCTGGCTCAGATTGAGTTTCCTGTCAATCGTTACTCTTAAATCCCTCTCCATTTCACCACTCACCCCACAGTCCATAGCGATGCATGTGATTATTATGTCCAAAGTGAAGAACCCGGCACTTGGACTTGTTAACTCTCATATTATTGGAATCTGCCCATTTCTCCAGCCTATTGAGGTCCTTCTGAGTAAGAGGTGATGTGGTCCAGGAGAGAGTCCTGGTGAAGTCAGAGGGTTAATGCAGTGGCTCCAACTGTACTATGCAATATCCTGGAGCAGGGTTGCATGTCCTTTGGTGTCTCTTCATATCCATGTCTCCTCCTGGAGCTGGAAAAATAACCCCAAATCCCCAGTCAATGGTATGGGGCCACTCACAGTGTCTCGGGTCCCTGAGTTCCCCTCCAATGGTGTTAATTATGGTGGAGAATACGTTTGTGTTGACATCCACTGATATTTGTGATTTACTATCAGGAAATGGCTGATTCCACTTGTTTTAGTGCTCGTAATCTCCCTGCTCTGCACGCGGTTGCCCTTCTTGGCCATCCACATGTTGCTTGCAGGGTTTGGCTTTTTCCTTGAACGCCCTAAAATTGTTCAAAGTTCATCCTGTTCTGGGGTAAAGGACATGGGTATTATGTATTTAATTTACTTCTACTTCCACAAAAATTTGGTTAAAGTTCATCTACAAAACCACAAATTTGGTTAAAGTGCTCTCTAAATGGTTCTGCTAATTAGGTTTATCTTATGCTAATTCTTACGTCATGTCACACTGGGTTTTTTTCTCCCATTCATGACCACTTTGCTGTCTTGCAGCCCTGCCAGCTTCTCATCAGCCTTCATGACCCCAGGTGCTCAGCGAAGTATTTGTCCAAGCAGATCAGGTTTACGAGGAGAGTCTTACAGGCTTTTTGCAGGAAATTGGAGGGAAAAAACACTCAGAGCTGTCCCCTCTCTAAACATTTCTTGCAGCCATTTATACAAACAAGCTGGCGACGTGACTCTGCAGGAAGATATGGAGGTAATCTCGGTAATGCTTCTAAATGCTCTTCAATCATTCCTGAAATATCTTTTCTCCAAGGCGCTTTCCTGAACCTCGTGACATTTGGACTCCAAAGCTTACATTACGTGGTAGTAATAAGGGTGCATAGGAGACCAGTTAAACTCTGTCTCACCGAGATCTAACAATGCAGGAGCTCTTAGGAAGATATTTATGAGAGGAGTTGTTTTCATTGGAATTGCCCCAAAAGACAAGCTTTTCCTCAAAGGCTGTTTAACATCATTTATTTATTATCTAGACTATGGTGTGAAATGTGTGGTGGATTGGTAGAATAATAAAGGTAACAAGGAGGAAATCTTAGGTGTTTCTAACACAGAACTAAATGGCTGTCTGAAAAATATGTTTTGCTCAGGCTGTTTGAAAAAAGTTTGGCCTGGGTGAGTGACAGCTGGGAGAAGGATTTGCATCCCCTGATCATGCTTTTATTCTAGGCCTATGTGGAATTATATTAAGCCAATGATTACAATCAAAGCTAATGGCTTTTGGACTTTACGTGATTATCTGTAACAGTCAAGGAGAAATTTTTTCCTGCTGCCAAGTTTTCAGTCTTTTTTTAATTTCTTTTTTTTTCCTTTTTCTCTCCCCCCCAAGAAGTAACAGAACAAAGTAGCAGCTGGGTATTGGATTGGTCAGTGCTTTGGTACAGAGAATTCTCACAGGTGTGAGTGGTTTATTTTCTCACACACTTAGAGGCATATTTGTTTTGATATGTATCTGGGAAAAACTTTTGTCCTAGATTATTCTGAAAGGGCCTTTTGCTTTCCTCCTTTTTCTTCACCTGAGGATATATCTCTTTAGCTGACACACAGTTTTCTTCTTTAATGTGGACTTGTCTATCCATGATCTCTCTCCTGTCACACCTCTCAGGTTTTTGATGACTGAGACATTCATTACAATTAAATATGTAGGCTCCTGAGAGGAAATATAAATTTCTTTGTGAGACCTGAAGTCAGATTAGGTGACCTCATTGTTCCCTTTCGGTTTTGTTTTCTGTGAAACCACAGAATGTCTGGATATTGGGTGTGGATGAATTTAATCAAATTCAAATCAAATGAAAATTCAATCAAATTTAGTGGGAACAATGGTAAATCAGATCTAGTGCTCCACAGGAAAACAATCCAAATACTTCAAAATCTTGATGTTAAACCAGGCAGGGACTGAGTGATACCAAATGTTTTAAATGAAAACGTATCTTTTGACTCAGTGAATTTTGGACCTTCTCCCAGGTCTTAAATCCCCCCAGCGCTATTGCATTACCCTGATCTTTCAGATAGGTAAAGTTTTTTTAATGATGCCATTTTTGTTCCACATTACATTTTTTCCTGGAGAATTGGCCTGGAAGGGCTTGGTTTTTATTCCTGAGTCAAAAATCCAACAATAGTGTGCTCTCAATAGTGTAGTAGGTTCTTGTATTTGGTGTTCCATTTCATTCAAGATACACTAAATTCAAACCTCTTTTTTTTTTTTTTTTGTTTTAAATAAAAATATTTTAACTACACGTATTCAAAACATTGCTGGTGTAATTTTCCAAATGAATAAATTGTATCTTCTTCCTCATTGAACTTCAAATCTGAATTTATCTGTTTGTGCACTTTCCTGCTCTTTGTTTCAGTGACCCTTTCCCTCCTTGTACTCACCATAATTATTTGACTTATCTGCCTGTGAGAACTCATCTCCTTTTTCTCTTCCATAATTACTTCATTGAGCATTAAAGTGAAAAGGCCATTTTCCTCTTGTTGTTCATCTTTTCCAGATGTCGGGTTATTTACAAAGCCTTTGAATTAGCAATGTTGTGATGAGAATTTTGGTAAATTATATGTGAGAGAATTAGGTCCATTATAATCTCGAATTCCAATTTGTCCTGAAATACTTTTTTTTTTGCTTTCTCCCTTTCCTAAGCTTTGCAGGAGTGGTTTATTACCGTTTCAAAGTGTTCTGCTTAATGATAGCAGGAGATGTGACCCAGCCAATGGGACATTTTCCTGACGAGCTACTGGAATTTCGAGTGTTTTGATCTCTTTCTGTTTTAAAGACATGAAACTAAATTAATATGAATGTGGCTGCAAATTCTATCACACTTAACAGAGCTTAAAACTTTGATTTCTTCCAATAATAAACAAAAAATGGTCTCTTTGAAGGTACTTCTCTGAGAAGTGTCTGAAATTTGCTCAGTTGTATCAGTTTTATAAATTTACCTTTATCAGTGAAATAACAGCTTGGATTTTGGTCTCGTATCTATTAATTTTGGATGCTCATTGGTGTCAGTCAGAAAGCTAGAATTTTTCTTTAAAAATCAGATATATGTGCTTTTAGAAATTTATTTTAGAAGACCCAAAAAGATGACTTTCATTAAAAAAAAAAGAATTCCCACTTATTTTATTTAGCTTATTTGTATATAATTCGTCTAGAAGCAACTACGTGGTTTTCTGGTAATTTCAATTATTATCCCAGTCCCATGAGAGATTCTTAATAGAGTCTTTATGTAAGTTGAGCCTTAAATTATGGATGTTAAAATGTTAAACCTGGTGTACTGCAAGAACAAGGTTCACTCCCTAAATATTGTGAAATCAAACACGGTAACATTGAACTTGTGCATAAGACACAACATATTTGTTCTTGACATTTCTTTGGTGACCAAAGAAGGACTCACCATCCACAGACTTCACAACCTGGCAGTGGATGACTCCCAGCTACAACTCTAGACAAATGTAATTAATTGCAATGATTGACATGAGCGTCATTGTTCTAAAACAGAACGGAGGAATCACAGGATACTTTTGGTAGTAACAGATTTAAATAATTGTGTCCAAAGACCTTGGTAGTCCAGGAGCAGGGCCTTGGAAATATCCTGCAGCTGTTGCTACTTCCCTTCTTCTTTTCTGGAGGAGTGGGAAAGCAGTTCCTTAAAAGCACACGATCCTTCATGAAAGACACACATTCTTCCTATAACGACACTATAGAGTTTATTTATTATGTCCTGCAATGATCTGCATTTAGCAAATTTGGTCAACAGCATGGAAGCAGTTATAATAGGCAAAGAGAATGAGTTTCTAAATAAATCTCTAGAGACAAGAGAGTCAACAGTAAGGATGAAATCCATTCAATGGAGAGTCTGAACAGGAAGGATGAAATCCATTCAATGGAGAGTGTCTACCCAACTTCACTGGGATTGCTAATAGAGTCTGAGTTCTCACACTGCATCTCCTGGTGGAAAGTCAGACTAAAATTGTACCCCAGCACCACACATACATGAATTATAGTGTAGCACCTGTCCCATTGTGGTCTGATCTTCACGGGAATACGCTCAACTGTCACCACTTTTGAAAATTCTCATCGTTTTTGGTCCATCTGTCCCCTTGCTGATTTTTCACTGTGGTATCCACTTCTGGCCATTCCTTGGAGCCACTTTCCTCTGGATTCCAATGTTCCATCACAGCCACCAGCACACATCAGGCAGACAGCACAGGTGCTGAATTTTCCTGATACGCCTGGAATGTTACACCGCAACAAGAGACTTGGAAACTTTCTTCTGTAAATCAACTTTTGTGCACATGGCTTTATTTTTCTTGTTTTCTTTTTTTATTTTTTTTGTCAGATTTTTTTACTTAGCAGCTCGCTGTGCTATGCAATCACTTGCTCCAAGGAAATCAATTAGTGCAATCAGCCTGAATTTTCTTTGTTCTGAAGAGGGATTTTTTTTTTCTGCAGCCAAAGGATTAAACACATGGGAAGGGTGCCCTGTTTTATCTGATAACTATGGTGAATCAAATCATGGAATGTTTTTACATTGCAATTTAAACTGAAACAAACTGTAATCATAATTTTTGTATCTTTTGAAGGAAAAAGGATCGAACCATGATGATTCAGACAGGTGACTGATACAATAGATAAATGTTTTTTTTGCAAAGGTTCATAGTATTTTCAGTAAAGGAAGATTAGACAATTTTTCCTAATTGAGGCAACAGGGGCTCCTAAAAATGTCCTTACAGTTACATAAATTCACAGCCATGCTGAGCAGAATGCAAAGTTCCACACTGGCACTTTTCCCTGCTCAACTACTTAATGATTCACCTCAAATATAGAGTTTGAAAATCCATTCCTAAAATTTTTTTAGAAATAAAATTAATATATATTTTTTTCCATCAACTTTTGGAGTGAAATTATCATAATTTAATCTTGGAGGTACTGTATTCAAGTGAAAAGCAAAAATCCACTTTAGTACAGTGGTAAATGTCCTCACCCGTCATGTGGGAGACCCGGGTTCGATTCCCGCCAGGGAGACAGTGTTAAGAGTTGGACTCGATGATCCTTGTGGGTCCCTTCCAACTCAGAATATTCTGTGATTCTGTGAAAAGGTTTAGCCCCTATATGGTAGTGATTTCATACCTTGTAATCAAAGTTTAAGGGGGAAATAGGAAGCTTTTATCCCAGAACTAGAGAATTGGCTGGTCTGCCGTATTGGCTTGGAATTGGCACTTGAGATTTTTAATCTACAGCTCACGTCTTGTTTAATTTATACATTAACAAAATGTTTGAGTGCCTTGCTACCACTGATGGTTGGTAACTCTATACTTAGACTCAGAAAGGGAAAAACCCCGACATTCTCACACTTCCAGACTGATTGCTTTCATTAGGTTTAATTAGTTTCCTTAGCACTTGTAAAGAGAGTTGTAGCTGGTGTTTAACTGGTTGGGTGACTTACACCGATAGTGAGAGAGGTCTGCAAACAGAGGAGGTGCAGCAGCTGCTTCACATAGAAATATTTAATTCTCTTATGATGCTAAAATAAAGCTCAACATGTTATTAATTTTTTTTATAAAAGTGGTGTATCCTCTGCTGGAATCCTTGTGCCATCTGCTTGGGAGTCTCTGTGATGTTCAGGTTGTGTTCTGAGGAAGAAATTGAAAAGGTTAAGTGTTTGCAGGGGGAGTGATGGTGCAAAAATAATTTGTGCATTTTGTACAGGCTTTTATGACATATATCCATGTCTGTTTATGCTTTGGAGTAATGGGACATTTTCATAATCCTCTGAAATACCTGTGAAATAAGCCCATTTAATATACATGGAGTGTGACTATTTAAATGTGCATCCATATGCAGGCAGTCAAAAGTCTTAGAATTAGTATTTGAATGTTAAAATCTTATAGTATCCAAATCAAAATTACTCTTCTTTATTATTTCTTTAAATATTTCAAAAGAGTGAAATCTTCTCTTCCTCATTCCCACAATGGGAACAGTTGTTTTTTTTTTACATGCATAAAAATAGTGTTGCTCAGGGGCAAACAAGTTGGCATCATTTTATAAACAAGTATTATAAACACAGAGGAAAGGGATAAGTCATTTTATACCAAATTTAGCTGCTCATTTAGGGAGATAAAATTATTAAATAAGTGCTTATCCATTAAATCCTACTTTGTTGTCTCAATCATAGGGGAGAAAAAAGTACAAGAAAGTCATTGACTTTGCTGTTTCCTTTGGGAGAAACAGATGTGGAAGAACAATTTTTAACACCTAAGCGAGGCAGCTTATGGACTGTGTCTAAGTTCATTCAAAGCCCTCCAAAATATGGAGCACATTTCCATCCAATTCACATAATAACTGAGGCTCTGATTCAACATAGTTTTAAAAAATGCAAGTAGTTCTTCATCTGTTTAGAATTATAGTTGTGCTGTGCACTGCATTTCCCTGGGGTCTCGTTTCAGATTTTTCTTGTCTCGTAATTCTTACATAAATCTATTTATACAAACCTCCAGCTTTATTTCAGCACGTTACAACTTTTGGTGTGGAAATTTTGATTTTGAAAGATGTGACGGCAAAAGGCAATGACAGGATGAGACTTTTTTCTCGCCTTGCCCCACCAACTGAATTTGTATTTTTTGGAATTTTTGCCATTCACTGCAAGATAGTATAATAGTATCATAATATTGATAAGGTTGGAAAAGACATTGAAGATCATCTAGTCCAACCTATAATCCAACTAAATCCTAACATCTATATCATGACACCCAGCACCTCCTCCAGTCCAGCCTTGAACACCTCCAGGGACAGCGACTCAACCACCTCTGTGGACAACCCATTCCAATGCTGGATCACTCTTTCAGTGAAAAACTTTTTCCTCATGTCAGGTCTAAACCTCCCTTGCTGGAGCTTAAGACCATGACCTCTCCTTCTATCTCCAATGGCCAGAGAGAAGAGACCAACCCCTACCTGTCTACAACCCCCTAGATATAGACCTAAGATCCTCATGTGATCTGATAGAGTCTCATGACTTGTTGGATTGTGCCCTGTTTAATAAGGTTGTGGTTAATGTTAGCAAACAATGACACTTTTTTCATGATGACTTTGGGAGCTGTGTGTTTCTATTAGGAAAAAAACCCAAGGAAATGCAGTAGGGTGTCAAAAAAGCCAACTTTATGTCTATTCCTGCACATGGGCTTAACTTTGGAGTCTCTGCCAGACTCAAAGATGCTGAATATATATACAGTACTTTTTAGCCTGCTCTCTACCTCTTTTGTAGAAATTATGAGTGATATAGATTGTTATAGAGAAAGATTGGAAACGTGAAATATTCCCAAGCTGTTGATACAGTTCCCCTTCCAACCTTCAACGAGGGTTGACCACGATAAAATATAACAAATAGTGATTCTGCATAAAGAATAGAATCTCTGCGTATTTTATAATAAAGCAAAGATAGTCATCCCTAGCCTATTCCAGGCTGGGCAATCACCACTTTCCTTTAGAGCTGGGCCCTTCCCAGAAGTCTGAGAGGGACAAGAGCAATGCAAAGAGCACCTTCAAACCCATCAAATGGCCGCCATTGACGTTTCAACGTTAATGCAGACAAAGAATTCAGATTTCAAACTCTTCCCCCCCCAAACTAAGCTACCAGCACTTCATCCAGCCTGGTAAGCAAACACTGAGGTCACTGCAGTTTGTATTTCCTGCAGTCGAGGTTGGGGAAGGACATTTCACAGGGCCGACTTTGTGGAAATCATCAGAGGCCGCTGGAATGTGCGTGGAGGCAAAACCATCTGACTTTCATACAAATCCAAGCAATCAGGCAGCACTGAACTATTTTTGTGGAAATGGAGTATTATCCATTTATGAATTCCAGATGGGAAGGGACAGCTGTCGTGCTGATGACATCATTCCCCTTGACATTGGAGGATGGAAAGGGAAAAACGGAGAGCCACAATGTAAAATATGTCAACAGGGATGAGAGAACAGGGCAACAGAATGTGGGGATGGTGGGCAAAATTCTCAGCAGAATGACTAAGGGAAATAGGGTCTGTTGCACATTAAAATGAAGTGGTAACCATGGGACAGTAGCTTAGAAGTCAATCTGCAAAATATTACCTGTGTTTGTGTGCTAAATGCAGAAACAGAACATCAGGAATCATTTTACTGGGAGATTTTATGTAACAATAAAATTATTGATGATTTTGTGTTTTATCAAAAAGCTGAAATTCACTCTTCTTCTGTTTCTATAAATTTTGGATTGCTTTGTAATTCCTCAACATCAAGTTAATGTCTGGGTGGTCTATTATTGTTGTGTTTTCTTTTATTTGTTTGTTGTATGTTGTTTTGTTTCTGTTCGTTTGTGTTTGGTTTTAGGTTTTGTTTAGTTTTTTGTGTTTGCTTTTTTTTTTTTTGAAACCCTTGAAGAAAAAAGTCTAATTCAAGAACATGAGAAGGTATTACAGAAACAAAGAGATTATGGAAAGTTTTTTTGCTCTTAATAGTAGGAGATAAAAGAAAAGAATTTGGTACTGGGCTGGTCCGTTGCTCTAAAAATGAAGTGAGATTTAGTGTGTCTTCCTTACACAATTCTAAAACATTCTGAAGATCCTGGGCATGGCAGGATGTAGGAAAGATTAATATTTCTTGCAATTCAACTGTGAGAACCTCAATAATGTTCTAATTACCAAGGAAATTCTCTGAACACAAGAGCTCCAGGATAACTTGTCCTCTTACAGTTGTATTTCAATGTCTGATTCCCAAAGACAAGACTGGTGCCAGCGATGACTCAAAGGAAACTGCATTTCTATGAAAGGAAAAAAAAAGAAAGAAAGATAGGCAGAAGAGAAAACTTGGAGAAGATTGCTTTGCTGAACGAATTTTTGACTTTGTCACTAAACTTGTGTGAGTGGCAGACCTTTAGAGATAAAACAGTGTGTGAAGGTACCAGCTGCAGGACCCGGGAGCTTGGCGGGTGTCTCCTATTGAGCTACAGGCATCAAAAGGGAGACTGACAGGCCTAGATATGGAATTTCAAGGAGTACTTTCCTCCTGCAGGCACAGACAAATGGTTTTTTGCAAATGCTGTATTGCAGGAAGGCACCTCAGAATGTCAGGCACAATGCCTGAGTTCCTTTCTTTTCTCCTGTCTCGAATCCTCCTTTAGTTAACCCTCTCCACAGCTCACAAAAACCCTTTGGTTAACTCACTCCACAGCTCACAAAGTGCTGATTTGAGCCCCAACTGGCTGTGATTATTTTGTTTTGCCATTATCACAGAATATTCTGAGTTGGAAGGGACCCACAGGGATCATCGAGTCCAACTCTTAACACTGCATCCCGGGCAGGAATCGAACCCAGGTCTCCCACACGCCAGGTGGGGACACTTACCATTATCATGTCATTAGGGAAGCTGTCAGAAAGATGCTGGGACAGTTTTGTGTTTCATCTCTTTATGGCCACTCCAAAGCACAAACAAGAATTTCTGTCTTTTAAACAAATATTTCAAGCAGCAAACACTGTGTCTATTATCTATAAAACCTGAATAAAGGGCACACATTTTTAGACATTTTCAGGTAGATTCATGAAGAATTATCTGATAAACACATGTAAATAATTATATTCAGCTCTTCTCAAGCTGTAGGACGAGGGATGTGTCACAAGTTGCTGATGACAGCTCACTGTAAGTAGTTGCATGATATGGAAATACATTGGCTGGTAAATCTCTTATTGTCACACAAGACATCTAAGGTAGTACCAGAACATTCAAGAGGGAAGACAATTACTATAATCAAAACAGGAATGAGTCCTTCCTTCTTTGGCAATAATTAATATCATACTAATATTAGTGGTGCTTATGCACTGATTATCCTCTGCTGCCATGACACTGTGGCGCTGTTATAATCTCATTTTTCTACATGTGCTTTTAGTTGACTCGAGATCATCTGGCCCTTCTTATTTGTCTGGTTTGACCCTGACAGGGAGAGCACTGCTGTGTGTCACCTGTTCTGCATTTCACAATTTATTTGTGGACAATGAGGGATTCAGAGCCCTTGTTAAGACCCCTCTCACATTTACCCAAGGACACATTCCAACTTCCTCGTCATATCCTGTGCAGGTAAGAAAACACCATATTTTTCTCTACCTTTGCAGGCTCATGTTTCAGCTGCTGCTCCTGTCCAAGGATAAGAAAACAGGCTTTGGCACCATTTAGTTCAGATTAAAGGTCAGGTTGGGCTCTTCATCAGCTCCCATATGCAACAGAGAAAGTGTGAGTTTAACTGACTCCTTAATTCACAGAGGAAAATCATCTCTGCTCCAGTCTGGATTCTTCTTATGTTATCTCCCACATATATGACGTTTTTCTTTAGGATGTAAAAGTTATGACAGACTAATATTTTTACCTGCCGGGACTACAGAAAAGGAGAGAAAGAACTGATACAGTCCTTCCACTGAGCCCCCAAGCAAGATACAGACTACCAGGCACATAAATACTTTTCTGTTGCTCTATGTGAAAACTATTTCCTGATAGCACCTGCAAGCAAAATATGTTGAGTATCGAGGCAGGTTTTCCAGATGATGGGTAAACCCTGAAATCCAGGAGTACATGTGAGAGCACCCCAGGGACTGCCTGCTGCATGAGGAGACTAATAACAAAGTAAGAGTCTGAACAGGAAGGGACAGCTACTCTTAGAGGACCCAGACCTCACTATTTGTAAATCACAGTTGAGAAAACAGTTTCACAGAGTACCTGCTTATTTCCTAGGACCATCTGGAATCCCTCAGAACCTGCTGAGATTAAACATATCCCCTTTAGACAGTGATGTGTGTCAGGTTTCCTGCAGTAATTGACGGAGAACATAAACACAGCCCTGGTTTGGCTGTTAAAAGCATCCTGGTTAAAGAAGTCCTGCAAGAAGTAGGCTGAGAATCTGCCTTTTCGGGCATCTTCCCTGCTTAACCATGCAGTAAGTGTAGGGGAAACAGCGTTGGGGAGTGTTCTCCTTTGGCTGGTGCCGTGGCCATGGACACCTGTTAAGTGTTAATTACCTTGCCATTGCCCTCTGGCAGGATATCCCTGGATGCTGATGTTGAAACAATTTTCCTTCCTTCTCTTTATTTGCTTTTCCCTCATCTTCTGAGGGAGAAGGTATTACAACCCCTCAGATGATGGCTTTGGAGATTCTTAATTTCTGAGGCATGATTTCCTCCTCACCTTCCTCAGATTGTTGTTGCTGACTTTTTATAAGCCTCCTTCAGCTTTTTTAATCTTAATCTTACACGTTTTCCTACCCTTCCTATAATCTGTCATGCAGAAATCTAGGCCTGTAGGTGTAGATTTTGGGGAACGTTGCAAATATTGCAGTTGCAGTTCTGTCTGCAGAGAAAAATACACAGGTGTCCTCTGGGGACCAGGTTTTTCGTGGGGTGGTGTCATCATATTACAAATGTGGAAGGCTACCCTTGGAAATTCTGAGGGGCTCCATGAAGGAGGGCAAATCAGGCTTGTGCTGCAGGGCTGATTCACAGCTCTTGAGATGGAGAAGCTTCTGGGTGACAACTGGGCTGAATGAGGAGAGCTCTGGAGGGCACTGTGGGGTGGGTGCCTCAGAGNCAACACTTGCCCCCAGCTTGGTATCATCTACAAACTTGCTGATGATGGACTCAATTCCCTCATCCATATTGTCAGTGAAGATGTTGAACAGTGCCGGGCCCAACACTGACCCCTGTGGGACTCCACTAGTGACTGGCTGCCAGCTGGATGTGGCACCATTCACCAGAACCCTCTGAGCTCATCCATCCAACCAATTCCTAACCCAACATAAAATGCTTCTATCCAGTCCATGCTCTAAGAGTTTCTCCTGAAGCCTACCATGGGAAACCATGTTCCCTGCTTGTCAAGAGCACTCCCTCTCCTGTAACATTGACAGGCGTTCCGAGGAAAATACAGCACGGGCAGCAGAAAAGAAAACAGAGAAAAGCAGATTATTTCAACTGCTGTCCTCATAGAAAGCTTTTTCTCTGTGACTGCATTGTGGCTCCCATGAAGATTGGCAGCAACAGTTCCCTCGAGAGCTAGGGACCTGAAAACCAAGACCAGCTTTGGGTTTATAGAAGCCTGAGCAGGAGTCACATAATACGAAAATAAAAACTGTCATCAGCTGGTTAAAATGAAGGTATACTCCTGTTTTACCCCTTGATTTTCTTGCTCTTGGTTCCAGATTTAATCCCAGGAGACTCTGTCTTGTCCCTGGGCTGATGCACATCTGGGTTTCTTTGGTCCTGACATTATGTCTGACTCACACCATATCCCCTTTAGGGCCACAACAGTTGCTGTGAGAGAACAAAAAGAATATAGTGAGAGCAAAGGCGTTCTCATGGCTTAGAAAACATTTTTCAATAGCAAAAGTCATGTGAGTAGTGAGGTTCAAACCTTTCAGGACCAAACGATCCTACAGAGGCACCTGAGTCTTGCAGCTGCTTAAAATCCATCTATCAATTAAAATTTCCTGTATAACTTCAATTAAACACTGCCTAACAACCTGCTGAGAGCATCTGATAACCACTGCACTTTATATCCAGGTCTTCACAATTGAGTTGCACTGTCCTCTGTAGATATATATTGGTAGAGTATTATTTGCAAAATACATCATTTTGTGCCAGTGCATAGTGTCCTCCTTTAGACCAATCAAAGTCACATATATCAGTGTAGAGACAGGGGGTTGCACAAAAGCAGACCCAGTGAGATATGTTGAGACAGTTAAATACAAAGGGGAGGGGGAAAAGAGATACAAATGTTCTTTTATTATTTTTTTTAAAAATATAATTTGAAGCAACTGTTTTTCTGATGTTGATTTACTGAAATTAGATTGTGGACAGTAGTGAAAATAAAGTCATAATTCTCTAAGCATTCTTATTTTGCTTTGGACTCATATCTCACACTAATATAACTTCTAAAAAATCTGTGTCTCTCTCTGCATGACTTGCTCACTAAAACAATGAGTTCTCCTTGAGTACCAGATTTTTGTAGCATTTTCATGCTCAATTTCTTTCGGTATTATTAGAACAAAGATTTCTTAGTGGTGTAGGATGGCAGCAGTGACTGAAAGATGCACTGCTTTTCCTTGTCACCCTGATTTTCCTTGACCCCCTGCTTTTCCTGGCCATTTTTTCCATGGCTAAAGAGGAAAGGAGCAGCTAAGTTGTGATCCAGTCTACTCTCTCAGTCCCTCCTCTTTGAAGAAAGATGGGGAAGGAATACCCAAGGAAAGGGAGTGGTGAAAGGTGGTGGTAACCTGGGGACAGGAAGCATTTACAACACAGGGCCTAAAGTATAGTGGGAAATTTATCCTGAGCAGCACTGGATGAGCTCGGCTGGGAATAAAGGTTGGGAGAAGGTGAAGGAAGGATGTTTGCTCTTTAAGGTCTACCCAGGAAAATACTTTATTCTTGTGGCTGGAGTCTTTCTGGTGATGTGTTCCAAAGTGCTTTGATCTGGATCAAATTCCTCTGGTGAGGCTGTAGGTTCACTGCCCTGCCTGCCTCATCCTGCATCACTTTTGTGATGGATGCCATATGGCATGTGGCAAAAACAGAAAGGCTTTTTAAAATGTGTTTTTGGTAGCATGGGCTAAATTGGCTGGAGACAGAATAAAAGTGTTTCTTGCCAGAAATATGTGATACAAAGGGGACAAGTGTGAAACCCAGGGAACCTTTTAATAACAAAGAAGGGAATCTCTCCAGACAAGCCATTGAGTCTTTATTTTTTCACACTAGATCAAGACTACTTAGACTACTGTATTAAAAGAAGAGACAGAATTTTATCTACACTCTGAGTTAGGGTCGCTATAAATTCTGAGATTCAGTATTTCAGCTGAGATACTCTAGACAGACAGAATGCTGTTAACAATAGAATTTCTTTTATATATATATTTACATATGCATGTTTTAGCACTTGTTGTAGTCTCTGGGATGTGACTTCTACTACTACTACCTACAGATTTTTATTTCTGTGACTATTTAATTACCTCATTGAAATATCACAGTATCAGCAAGGTTGGAAGAGACCTTGGAGATCATCGAGTCCAACCTGTAACCCAACACCAACCCATTGTCTAAACCATGGCACTAAATGCCTCATCCAGCCGACTCTGAAACACCTCCAGGGATGGCGACTCCACCACCTCCCTGGGCAGGCCTGAAGCATTTTGTACTCAGAGCCGATAATTACTGACTTTCTCTCTTCTGTTTGTACACTAGACCAAATAACTTTGAACTCTGTCTTTTTCTGTTCCCCAACTAACTCTTTCCTCTCTGTGAGACACATTTTCTCTGGCTAAATCAGAACCCAGGATCCCTTGCTGAATAACTTGCTTAGTCATATTTGCAACTAAGCAGATTTTTAGACTGAGTGTTTCTCCCCTAGTTATTAGTTATAGCACATTTATATCACGTTGATTATATATTGTCCATGCTGGATTTTTCTAACCACCACATCAACACACACACAAGTTAGATCCTTTCACCTATGTTTATAATGTCAGTTTAGCCAGTGCAAATCTGGAGATGTTACTTATGTGTCATGTTTACAAACATAACTTTAGGAATTGAAATAATTAACAATTTCCGTAGGGCTCCTGAGGAAATGTCTTAAAGCAATATCCAGGTCTCCCTATGACAAGGATCCGAACAAAACCAGATTTGTGTGCAGAGTATTATGTGTCATGTTTACAAACACTTCTTCAATATGAATATACTGCACATGGGCAACTCATTTTCCTTGTCTGTTCCTCAGGCAGGTTATCACAAATACAGACAATGCAAACATTAAGATGAACAGTGAAGGGTTTATGTCCTATTAGTATTTTTAATGCAATCCCTCAGCTGCAGTTGAGTTAGCCAGCCTCCTATGATCCTTGTTAGGTGCCGACAAGGTTGGAAAGGAGTGGATGTCCAGGGTAAAAAGACAAGTGTTTATAATATGCTCTATTTGAGTCACAGATGAAGCCAAATCAATTAATCACAAAAATTCCTCGGATATCAATCACTAAGCTGGAGTGTGACCCATACAAGTTAGGCCTGGAGCTGGTTTTGAGAGGCCTCAATGTTTGGAGTAGTTTCAGTGCTAGCTTCACCTTCTTATCGATTTCACAAATCTCAGCTGTTGACATGAGCCAGAATATGCCAGAATATACCCCCAGTACCCTGGCTTGTGCAGGACCCTCTCCACAGTCCTGGAATATGGTGGAATGTTTTTCCACCTGCCGAAGCAATACCCTGAATTTTAGTTCTGCCAAAGGGAGTCAATAGTGGCCATATGGCTACACCAAGTGCACTAATGCTCAGTTAGGAGAAGGAAAGAGGATATTTCCCCTGCTTTCTGTTGAGTTCAGGAATGATTCTTGCCTTCTTGAGCAGCCCTAAACATGAGACAGCTTTCCATTATGTCAGAACCTTGTGCTTGGTTTGCAGGCTTGCTTTAGTCTGCTACTAAATTTTGGAATGGTTTTCTCACTGCACGATTGAAATATGAGGTTTTACCCTTGGCTTGAACACCTTTTGTATCTCCAGTTGAATGGAAGAGGGAGGTGTCCCTGTCCATGGTAGAGTGGTTGGAACAAGATGATCTTTAAGGTTCCTTCCAACCCACATCCCTCACTCTGTGATTCTGTGATTCTATGATTCTACAAGCAAAACTTCAATGACTTTCAGGTAATACTCACTACATCTGCAGCTGGGCTTCTTTGTTGTGAAATGGGCCTCAGAGCTGTTGATTTCTGATGTGAAGAAGCAGAACACTCCTGTTGCTCAGCAGCACCTTCCTACCTCCATGTCTGGCAGAAAGAGATCACCTCGGTGGGACCTTAGGACGGAAACCTGCAATTTTTCCCATCTTGTCTTCACTAGCACCATTTCACCCTCTTAACCAATTTATAGGCACTTTAACACGTGATGTGTAGCCTGGACTGCATCATCCTGCCCAGAAAAGCTGCAAAGATTTGTACAAATTATGATATTGTGAAGAGATGTTACGTGCAATGTCACTTTCTGCGTCTCAGCTCTGGGGGAAACTGAGGGGGGGAGCTCAGATGTTCTCTCAGGTCTTGCCACTCGTGCTAAGTGTCCCATCATATTTACCTTTTGCCACCTGAGATTCCACTTAAATCATTGTGTCGACTTAGAGAAAAAGGCATTGATGTGGAGTAGCTGATAAGAACTGGGAAGAATTTATTAAAATAATCACAAACTCCATGTTAATGGATAAGCACTGTTTCTCTAGCTCTACCTCTATGCATTCATTAGAAGATTAACTGCTGTTAGCAAAAGAGCAGAATTTAATTGGTCTAATTGTGCAACACAGAATACCAAATCCTCTGTGTGCACCCTTCTGGAATTGAGATGACAGAGTCCACTGACTTCAGCTGGGCCAGAATTCCAACTATTATTCTTAACATTTTACTTTTTTTTTTCTTTTTTAAATGGATATAAATTGGTCACTTCTGATATGAGTTGGCGCAGAGGGTTTTTCTTGGTTAAAAAAAATTTCAGTGAGTAGAATAATAATAGAAATGAGGCCTAAGTCTCTTGAAATTAAAGTGCTGGCGAAACTGAAGCTGCCAGCTTTGTATATTGCAGCCTGAGGAGATAATATATTGAATCATTCATTTCCTTTTCCTATACTTTTTCCTCCCCTCAAAAGTATCTTCTGTTTCAAGTAATTTCAGTCCAATAATGAATATAACACCGACGGACTCACCATTGTACAAGATCTACATTGGGATATACTTTTATTGTGCTTTGTTTCTGTGCAGTCAGAATACTTGGAAAAATGGGAAAAAATAACTTACCCCATGATGAGCTTCTGCTGCTTCTTGATGCTTTTAAACTGTTGGGCCTTTGGTTGATGAGAAACCCACCTGTCTACCCCTAGTGACTCTAACTTTGGCTTCTCTTCCTCATTATCTAAAGAAAGCAGCTTTCTAATACTCAGGTTGCACAAGAAGAATTAGTGGAATATATTGTTCAAGTTATTTTTGTCATGATAGGGGATTGTGTTGGTTCCAACACCGTATTTTCATGAATAAGTTGTATGGTGGAGTAGAATTGTCAATTCTATTGTTATTGCATGTTGTACAAAACCCTGCAAGTTAAAACACAGCTCAGAAACCGTGTGACATGGTTCTTTGGTTCTCCTGAAGCCTCTTAAAGTTTAGGCAAGAGACTTTGCCCGCTTTGAACACTGAAGTTCAGAACAAGTTGGGTCAACTGAACACGTTACAGGAGGGATTGGAAACCCACAGACACGACCCTGGAAGAAAGAAGGGATGAATATATTTGGGTTTATCTCAAAGTCAAGGTTTTGGTTGCAGAAGTTAAAGGAGTGGCTTCTGTGAGGGTTTTCTTAGAGGTGAATAAGGACTAGTTTATTGTATTATCTACTGCTGTACGAGATTTATTCCACTTTGGTGGACATTCTGTGCTTGGCCAAGGCAAAGAAAGAAAAATATGGGATGTTGTGATTCATTGGCAAGTGTTAGAAATTTCCAGTGCTATTCCTCTCTTTTGAGACCAACAGATGAGCTGTGCTGACTTGGTTACTAAATGGAGTTATGTTGTTCTTGGAAGCTGGATGCAACCGATAAGGCGTACAGAGAAAAAAAACAGTGACTTTAAAATTAAATTCTTGTATAATAATCCATACATTCTGACTTTAATAAATGTTTGATACATGTTGACCTGCAGCAGAGGTTGATTAAGGTGTGAGGGTCTATATTTTTGTAGTACTGGATCTGCACAGAGTAGATGTCCATGTTTTTTAGAAATGTAGAGGGGAACACAGTTCACTTATCACGGCTCAGAGCACGAATTGGGGGTGATACCTGCACTGATTTGGAAGAAAACTTGACAAGTTATGGATTAAAACTTCCCTAAGATTTTAGAAAAGGTGAATGGTATTGTTTGACTTGTGAGCTTTTTTGTTCATTTCAGAGCATGATTGCAAAGATATGTCCCATTTTGACATAATTTGTTCCTATAAAAACATTTCCAATTTACATGGACATCTGATGTGAAATGGCAGTCACAAGCAGATTTAGAAAGCAATCTCTGAAAATTCAGCCAACTAGGTTTGCCCCAGAGTGTTATTGAGAGCAGTATGAGAATGCCATGAAAAGTTACAGCTTTATAAAATAGAGTGGACTTTACCTTATTCCATATTTATGAGCTGCAGTGTCGATACAGGGCTGTTATGAAGTTGAAATGGCACAAACATTCTTAGGGTTTGACCCTGCTAAGACTGACTCAATATTCTACAAGTGATTTTTAATCATGTACTTGTGTATGTGCATGTGCAGGGTTGGGTCTTTAATCTGTATTTTATGTTGTTAGTCACTGGGTAAAAGCAAAGACATGTGAAGGGGAGAGATTTCGAAGGTATAAGTGTTAGCCCAAAGGTGTCCTGCACGGGCAGGTTTGGGGAAAATTGGTTCAGCTGTTTTTGAGTTAGCCAAGTGTTTTTCAGCTGTTAATAAAATTGTTTCAGTTACTTCATGCTTGGGTAACTCGGTTTTGTTTAAGAACATCAGACCTGGTGCACACGTAATCTTGGAGCAGAAATGGGTGTTCTGCATTGGGAGAAGGAAGTTACCTTTGAAATATTAGAGGTAATAATAGTGAAACATTCAGGGAGAGGATATTATTCCCTCCTATCTTCTTCTAGAAGAGGGTTGCAGCATCATTTACTCTCTCAAAGCTTTGCCTGTCGCTTCAGTGGAGTCTGCCAGTGCTGCTCGTGAGTCAATGCAGAGCAGCGGAGGATGGATTTCAAAGGGTGGATGAACAGGTTGTNTAGACTGTGAGGGATCCAGGTTGGTGTTATGCTCTGCGATGTGCTCTCGGTCTCCTTACGGGTGTTAGATGGTGAGTTGGACTAGATGATCCTTGTGGGTCCCTTCCAACTCATAACGTTCTGTGATTCTGTGATTCTGTGATGAAATTTAAGTCTTGCTGGACCTGATCTAGTCATGAAATTAAGAGCTGCACCAGACACCACAGTGTGTGTTTGACTACATTATCTTTTGGACATTAAGCCAGTTCTGAAAGTCTGAAACAGGTCTAAAATCTTCAATACTGATTGAAGAACCACAGGAAAGAAAGCTTCAATTTATTTATTAATTTATTTTTCCCCTGTGTAAGTTTCTTGCAGGAAGGGATTTCTCTTAATTATAGAACATTTCTCTAAATTATAGAACATTTAATTTTTTTACCCTCTGTTCTTGGATACATTTTCTGGGATTCAGTGTGCTCACACCATGTGTCACTTTTTGTTTCCTACTCAACTGTATTTATACATTAAGTATTTTTTATTGGTAATGTATTTAAGAGTATATATTTTATTTTATACTTATTTATTGACAGCTTCTCTCTTCCACAACAATTATGTTGTGGACTAAAAATGTGCATTGTGTGGTGAGCCAGGGGTTTCTTCACTCAGAATATATGCAGGAGGTTTGATGGCATTCTTTTGTATTCCTGGGCTATGCATGCAAATGAATTTTAGGTATTCTAGTGGTGGAATTCTTTACTGAAATCCCCTCCTTAGAAAGGAAGCTAAAGAGAAACAATGCATTTATGCCAGGAGAGGGTCAGTTTTAATCCTCAGGACTGAAGAAATAGATTTAGGTTTATCACAAGAGTGTTTCCGCTCATAAAAGAAAGGATAGAAGAGGCCAAAGCTATTTGTTATTTTTCCCTATTGCTCAATGAGCCTCGAGCTTGAAATTCCTCATGGAATTTCTTGAACTCAATATGATTTGTCTCCTTAGAAACAATAAGTGGAGCTTTCACTTGAACCTATATATGCACAACTAACAAATTTTGGGGAATTTCAGAAGGATCACCAACTTTAGGAATAACTGTTCTATTTGCTGCCTTTGAACATATCCTTCTTGTTCAAAGCTGGTTCCTTTGGATGATTCACAGATCTTGAAATGGAAGTTTCTTACTGGTACACAGGTAGCCTGTTCCAAACTGTCTTTCCAGGACTAATTGCGATTTTATAAATATGTAAGAAGAAATTATTACTTTCAAAACTACACTGTGAGTTAAAAATTGGTAAATAAGTTTTCTTCATAAAATCGAACTTTTAATAACTATAGATGGATGACCTTAATAGTTTGTGGTTTGTGCAGGTGGTGGGTGAGACTGCAATGCCATGGTATAGTAACCATAGGAGGGGAGACTTTAACCTTTCAGTTCTGTGCACATGAACCCCCTATTCAGGGTCATCCATACAAGCAGAGTACAAATTATTAAAGCACTTATTTATACGGGGAAAAACCTCTGTAAGGGTTGAGTGGCTCTGTTTTGCACTGTCCCCATCGTTAATTCTGCAAATGTTATTTCCAGCATCACGCATTTCCCAAAGGGATATGGTTCAAACCCAAGGTTGGGGAAAATTTGTGTAGGTATTTGTACCATCATTGGTGGCACTACATACCATTAATTTGGTGACCAATGAGCGNCTCTCAGTGGAATGGTCTGCCCAGGGAGGTGGTGGAGTCACCATCCCTGGAGGTGTTTAAGAGAAGACTGGATGAGGGGCTCAGTGACATGGTCTAGATGGTGGGAGGCTTGGATGGATGGAGCGTGGTACCCGTGGTTCCAGGGTTGTGGGCCTGATTCCTGGGTGGGTGTTCACTTGGGAGTTGGACTCAATGACCCTGTGGGTCTTTTCCAACTCTGAATAACCTGTGAACTGGCCCTTCACTTCCTCACAAGAAATGAAACATTTCATGTGAGCTCCCCAGGGGAGAAGGAATCTCACTGCCCTACAGAGAACAGATGAAGGGTGACTTAAGTTTGTGTCTAACCAGGTCACTCCCATCCTGCTGCACAGAAAGACTTCTGACTTTGGCCTTTTGTTTCTGACTGTCTCAGAGACAAACTGAGCTACTTTCTGGGGAATAGGACAGTCCTTGAGCAGCCTAGTAATTTAAATGAGAGTAATCATGAAAGGAGATACTAATCAGGGGGAGTAAAAAGTATCAGACTGGCCTTAATCAGTACGGGAAGAGCTGGGAAAAGAAAAACAGCAACAAAAATCTTCACCCCAAGATTTAACAATGTATAGCTTGTTACAGCATTTTAAAATCGACTGTGTGCACTCTTTAGTCAGAAACATATAAAAATACACTCTTTTCCTCCCCCCCTCCCCCCCCTCTTCTCTCCCTACAGTGTAGACCTTATACGGCCAATCTGGGTGGTTACAGGCAGCTGAGAAAATTTAGTGCAATTTCAGCTTCAATGCTCAAATTGTTTTTCTATAGGCCAAGTAGTTTAAAACAGCTTTACCTCTGGTCCCAGGTGTTGCTGAGGCAGCAAAGTCTGTGTGAGCCCCCACAAATCAGCAGGGAAAACTGCTGAAGCAAGAAAAATCTTTAATTGTGCAACCAGAAATACTAACAAAAAAATCAAACAAGCAGATCTTTTTCCCAATTAAATGTTTCTGTGTTCCCATCAGTGAGCATTTAGGAGTGTTTCTGATATTTTTCAATGGTACCTGGCTCTTAGGATGATTTTCTTGGACCTGTGTGACAATGTAATGAATCTTTACCTGCTTATTAAAAATAACGTGTGGGTAATCTGGGATGTAACATGAAATTTCATGTGAAGTGATGCCTGAATTTGGGAAGAGAAGAAAAAAGATTCCAAACAAAATTAACAGAGATGAAGGGAAAGGGAAGTTCTCTCATGGGAAGAAATGAAAGAGTGATCTGGATTTGGAATGGGTTGCCCGCAGATGTGTTTGAGTCGCCAACCTTGGAGGTGTTCAAGGGTAGACTGGATGAGGTGTTGAGTGATATGATCTAGATGTAGATGTTGGGTTAGTTGGATTATAGGTTGGACTAGGTGATCTTCAAGGTCCTTTCCTGCCTTATCTATACTGTGATACTGTGAGTAAAAGGCCTGAATGATGGTGGGAATTCAATAAAAGATCCATACAGGGTGGACTGGGAACAAAGGTGAGATGTCACAAGTGCCATCTCCCCGTTGTTCAGTTTAGACAGAATGAGTGACGTCCAGTTTTCTTGACTTTTCTTCTAGCAGTTGATATGAACTATGAATTCACTTCTTTCATCTCCAAGGAAAAAAATGACAATAAAATTTATACGTTGTTGTCTTTTTTATCATGTCCCATAGTCTTTCCACCAACTGCTCGACTTGTCATGAGGCAAAGCAATTTCACTTTACTTAAAACTGCTTTACTTTTCCTGGGGCAATAAGAATCCATCCCAAGATGGTGGCAGCAATGGTGGAATGTCAATGTAGGCCGGCACTGCTGGTCCAGTTCTACATCTCATGATAAATAGCAGCAGGATGTCATGCTGGAGGTGCTCACCTGCACCAGGGTCTCTAGCTCAGGTCTGGAGACAAGAAACCGGCTAGAAATACATTTCTTGGACTTAAATTTTCCTCTACTGTACGTCAGGAAAAGAAATAAACACCCTCCTTCCTCCTTCCTCTCCAACTCTCAGTTATTCTGCCCAATACAGGAGAGGCACATCAGAAAATGCTTTAAACTGGGCTTCAACTTTCCTGATTTTCTTGGGATCATTCCTAATTTCCACGGGAGGTAGTAATGTACAGGTTTGAAGGATTCTGTGGGTAGAGCAGACCTTTGAGAAGATGTAACTCTGGTATGAAAATATTACCCACTAAACCTGTTTCAGAGAAAATATAGCAATATATTAAACATCAGGGCGAATAAAACTAATTGTAGTAAGGACATATAGATGAATTAGTGCACTCTCTGATGGCGCAGAAACACTTGAAAGGCTACTAAAAGAAAATTAATTAGTAGCGTAATATATTGAAAGTATTTTTTGAATGAGAGTGTGTTTCTGAAGGTGGTAAAAGCGCTTTTAAAACGCTTTGATATATTGATTGGTAATTTTTCACATACACATTGTTATTTAATGTTGCTGACTCAGTTAATGTTTTTCATGAATATGAATATTTAATGGTCTTTTATAGTGATCATTTTGTTATTTTTAAGCTTAAAAAATTTTACAGACCCCTCAAGCCTTTCACAGAGGTGTTTTTGTTAATGAACATAACAAAAATACAGCGCTGTCTAGCTGCTACTCAATTTTGGTATCACTCTAAGCAGGTTTCTGACAGGCATTTCATAAGAAATGGATAATTTTTCAGAGAGGAAGGAAGGTTCTGGGCAGCCATCAGCATCAAGCGTTGTGGTAAGAGGGAAGTGCGATAGGTGACACCAAGTTTCACATGTTCCCTAAGGATTTTGTAGTTAAATCAGCTGCACTCCTGTATATGAGAGTGAGTTAGGTTTCCAAAGGTAAAGCGAAATGTTGGCATATAGTCAAACAGTTATAAATGGACCATGGGTAGCTCTGGCTCGGAAATTGAGAGCAGTTTTTTATCATCTGAAGAGTGGCTGAAGAGTTTTGATGAGTTTCAAGCTAGGTCTTGCCCATTTTGTTTGGACACTGAGGCAACAGACTTGATGTTCCTGGTTTTCGTTTCAATTCCGTCTTGTGATTCAAAGATTTGCGTCTGTACTTAAGTACATTTAAGTACTTAAATTAGGTACATTTAAGTTTCATGTAAACAGAACACTGTCTTTAAAAAGTCAAGAGAGAGCATGAGATCTATACAAAGACTAAATTTTGAACTCGTTTACCAAAATTAGGCACAGGGGGTGGGATTAAACTCCCAGTTTTAGATGTCATGTGTCTAGATGTCCACATTGAACTGCTCTCCCAGTGATCTCTGAGCAATCACTGGTGAGGAATAAACCATTTCAGGGTCTCAGTTACGGAATTAAACATCCACTTTAGAAAGACAGTAATCATGTCCTAGAAATGGATAATTTTCTCAATTTTCTGTAATTCTCAATTTGCATAACTCTGCATGTTTGTTTTTGTAGAAATCTGAACTGTGATCAGACAGAACTTATCCATAATAGTTTTGTCAATATTATTTGGGTTTATGTTTTAGTGTTATGATGGATATTTTAAAAAATTTCAATTCATTAATTAAGTATTGATATATATTAAAATTAAGAAAAAAATGTATTTAAAAGGAATTGTACTTACTCAGACTAAAGCTGTGACTTAGAAATCTTATTAGAATAGTTGTTTGCTTTTTTAGGTATTTTATCTCACTGAAGGGGAAAAGAATTCTTTTTGGTTATATATGTTTTTAAAAAGACATGTATCAAAAAAGCAGTGAATGCTTCTTTGAAGTTCATGGAAAAATTCTATTTCAGAGTGGTAAATACCTTACAACATTGAACAACGTATTTTGTTTAATTTAGATAGTCTTCTTCAGCCTCACCAGCACAGTTGTCCTTTTATGGAGTCTCGATGGGAAAAGGAACATTTTTCATTTTCACAGGGACCATTTGCAGTCATCACTGTCCATCCCCCCACCTCTGTTCTGACTGCCACTCTGTTCTTTCACCTCCAAAGTATGTTTCCCTGTTCTATTAAACCTTCTAGTAGTGCTCTAAACCTGCTCTTTTGCAGGTGATTTTCCTTTTCTCGAGGTTGACGCTGCTCTTACTTAGAGCATGGACTGGACAGAAGCATTTAATGTTGGGTTGGGAATTGGTTGGATGGACGAGCTCAGAGAGTGTTGGTGAATGGTGCCACATCCAGCTGGCAGCCAGTCGCCAGTGGAGTCCCACAGTGGTCAGTGTTGGGCCCGGCACTGTTCAACATCTTTATTGATGATATGGACAAGGGAATTGAATCCATCATCAGCAAGTTTGCAGATGATACCAAGCTGGGGGCAAAGGTTGAACTGCCAGAGGGACCTTGACAGGCTGGAGAGATGGGCAGACTCCAACAGTATGAGATTTAACAAGACTAAGTGCTGGGGCCTTAATTTTGGATACAACAATCCCATGCATCTCTATTGGCTGGAGGATGAGTGGCTGGAGAGTGGGGAAATGGAGAGGGATTTGGGAGTAATGATTGACAGGNGGTTACAACTCCCTGAGGGGAGGTTGCAGTCAGGTGGGTGTGAATCTCTTCTCTCAGGCTGATGACACCAGAACAAGAGGACATGGCCTTAAACTACGCCAGGGGAGGTTTAGACTGGATGTTAGGAAGAGATTTTTCCCAGAGAGAATGGTCTGCCCAAGGAGGTGGTGGAGTCGCCATCCCTGGAGGTGTTTAAGAGAAGACTTGGGAGTTGGACTAGATGATCCTCTGGGTCCCTTCCAACTCAGCATAACCTGTGAGTTTGGGATTTACAGGTGATCTCCTACCATGAGGTCTACACCCTGCTATTATGGGGAACTGTAGCAAATGGTCACTTTAGAAACCATTCAATTAACATCAGAATGTGTTAATGGAAATGAGTTGGAGGAGAGAACAGTAAGGCTGTGGCTGCAGAACAGTGTAGCCTCAGGTTTTCAGGTCTGACACTCGTATTTAGCATGACAATTTGAAGTGATGTTGAGTATCTGTTCAATAAATTAGATTTTATTCATAATAAATGCTGTAGAATTACTTGTAAGGATCAGAGACCTTGTAAACAAGGAGATTTCCTTAATTGAAACCAGAGTCTGCTTCCTTTTCCTTTCACTTCAGAAACACTGAAAGAACCCATGAAAATCTGTGAGCTGCATGAGGGGAGTACATTCTTTTTCTGATTTTACAGAACTTTGACCATTGATATCTTGATGTGTGACAGCAACACTCATAATAAGCGTTAATAATAATTAGTTGCTATTTTTATGGATGATGAACTTAGTTTTTGTGATCTCTTTTTAATGGTGATTTAAAATTGTAGCACTTGATAGTGTTGCCATCTCTGCGAAAAAAAAAATTATTTAACTCATATTAAGAAATCAGTTGATTAAATTTTCTTGAAAACTGCTGTCAAATATGTTCCAGGCACCGGGCCTTTGAAAGACAAGTGGCTTCTTAAGAGGAAATTCTGTTGCTAGGAGACCATAACCATAAAGTTTCAGGATAAAGTAGTTTTTTATTTTAAATAAAAAAATGTTGATTAATGAACACATTTAACAGGCAAAGAACAAAGCTACCACAGCTATCTCTATTATAATAAAGACCAGTTGAAGTATTCAATGGATATTTTGAAAAGGAAGTTTAAATAGGAGGCCTTCAAGGGAAGTCCAGCCTGAACTAGAGCACCAAGGAGTCCAGAAAACACTGGTGTAACAAAAATGGCCAAGTAGGGAATATTAAACCTCTGTCCACTGTGGATGTGATAACTACCTGTATACAAACTTGGAAATGCTCAGAATATACATAAATAATTCCAGTCTCATAAAGTATTAGCTGATGGTAACTGAGGACACAGTCTTAAACTGCGTCAGGGGAGATTTAGACTTGACATTAGGCGGAACTTTTTCACAGAGAGGGTGATCTCTCACTGGAATGGGCTGCCCAAGGAGGTGGTGGAGTCACCGTCCCTAGAGGTGTTTAAGAAAAGGTTGGATGAAGTTCTTGGTGACATGACCTAGATATTAGGGTAGTGTGTTATAGGTAGGATGGTGTGTTGGTTGTAGGATGGCAACAGGTCAGGTTAGGTAACAGGTTTGACTAGATTAGATCAGGTAACGGGTGATAGGTGATAGGTTGGACTTGATGATCTCTATGGTCTTTTCCAACCTTACTGATTCTGTGATTCTGTGATTCTGTGAGAGTCCAGTATCGATCATTTCATTTTCACTGAGTAGCACCTTAACCCACTAAAAGACTGCTGAAGCCTCAGAAGGTTTC
Organism: Pitta sordida; assembly: GCA_013390025.1. Taxonomy (NCBI): domain Eukaryota; kingdom Metazoa; phylum Chordata; class Aves; order Passeriformes; family Pittidae; genus Pitta; species Pitta sordida. The sequence goes on along the minus strand of WEKX01013606.1, from coordinate 24,494 downwards.
TTTTGGAATAAAAGACCAAATACAGGCATTGAAATCATGCCCAATATTTATCTAGTTGTTTAATCCCCCAGGTCTTGATCCAGTTTACAACTGCTGAAAATTGACTCAAGAGTAGACTAATTAATAAGTTCATAATAGTATCAAAGAGCAAGGAATCTTTAAAATGGCTATTTCTGCAAGGAAATCAAATTGGTTTTTGAGAGCTAGCAACATGAAACAAAATGCAGACCTCTTCAAAGGGAGCTGTAAAAGGCAGAAGAAGAGAAGACAGGTATTATTAGGAATACTATATATATGGACACCTTTGCAAAAGCAGGACATGGCAACTCAAGAAGGAGCATTCTGAGACACCGAGGAGAAAGTTTCAACTACGATAAATTCTCAGCTGATAAGCTTTTATTGATGAGGTTTTACTGGAAGGCACCACCCTGGCCATTCAGATCTACTCATCTTCTATCAACTGAGTCAACCAGGGCACAAACTTCAAAATTAAAACGTGAAAGGCACATGTGGGACCCAAGAGCCTCCCTGGGGCTCCTCTTTCCTAGGACAGGAAAGCCCAGAAATGTTGGAATTTTCCTCAGACTTTGAGGGGAACAAGGGAATCTGGGTGTTTTTCTGCTCAAGTGTAGGTACATGCATTTGAATAAACATATCACCAACGAGATGTAGAAGTTTGCCACGGCCAGAAGATTTATTGTTTGTTTAATGTACAGATGCTGTTTACTGTGTGTTGGGACTGGTTACAAAGCTTTAGGGATGCCTGAAATATTTGTTTTACTGAAGCTATGTGTTCTTTTCTCGGAATTATTAACATGTCCTTATCAGAAATTTGCATGAACTAATCCTTTATAATACACTTTGAAAATTCCTGACTGTATGAAAATCTGGCTTGTGATATTACAAAGAGTTAATCTCAAATGCCAGACTACAGAGAGTAAAGCAGAATTTATGTATCTCTGGGTATATAATGCCTTCATTCTGTTATAGTTGTATTTCAAAAGTTTTTGGCTTTGGTTTTGGGGTTTTTTTTCCTTGAAACCAGTGCAAAAATTATGCTGTTCATCAAGCAAAAACTAAAAGGAAGTGCAGGATTTTATCTCTACTCCGTGAAAAAAAAAAAAAAGGTACAAGAAGTACAATTCTTGTTTTGACAGAGAGACCTTGGTGCTTTACACGAGAACAGGATCATGTTGATCCACTGCAGCTTTTTCAAAGAGAAGGACAGACACCCAAATGCTTATTAACACTGCACAAAAGAAGCTTAAAAACTTCAAGGAACCTGTTTCCCGCATGGTGGAAAACACCCAAACAAATTGGGAATGAGAGCTAAATCAGATTGCTGAGTGATAAGGACCCTTCCCAAGGCGAATAAAAAAGGCTTGCTGCAGACAAGGAGCAGATTAAGGATTTTAAACCTCTCTATGGCCAGGGCTGAGGAATCCGCCGCGGTAATTCTGCAATCAGGAGCTCTTTGGGCAGCTCCCAAAAATAGCGATGGAGAAGGCACATAGACATGAAAGGTAGATGAGGTGTTTTCTTCTGCGCTGTGAGTTGAGTGAGTGAGGTTTGATCCCCGTGGAAGGGGTTGCTGAGGGAGGAGAAGAAAAATCAACTTGTTAAGGGAGCGGAGAAGAACAGAATGGGAATGAGAGGAGGAGGAAAGACAAAGCTTTGGTGGAGAAAGGATGGGGAGGGCTGGTTCCCTTCAGGATTGCTCGGCTGCACAATGTGTTTAGACCCTGTTTGGGGAATTAATGGGTCCCAACACAAACCACCTCTGAAAATGATCTGGGCTGAGTGTTTCAAAGCAAATCATTTGTTTTAGAGATGTGTGTTGCCTCGTGCACAGTGGCTGCATTGCTCTGGGCTCTGCCAGCTCTTTGTGTAGTAAAGCCAAATGTGTACTATCAAACTTGCTTTTCACAGAGCATTCGAGGGAAATGGAGTTTTCAATGGACTCGTGTGATATGTCTTCATTTTGGCTTCATTATTTAAGAGATATTTTGCATGACTTGTAGCTTCTATGTGATAGTGTTTTTCAAATCCAGTTACACTCATTAGACATAATCTACAATGAAGGGGATATAAAAATGATTGATTGTGGCTGGCTTCTCTTTTAAAAGAATGAGGTATTTTGAGAGCCAATGAGAGAGAATAAAAGGCACTTATTGGCCCTCTACTTTTCTGCATGACCTCTGCCTGAAGACCATCACCTTCATTCGAATAGTTTGATTTGTGTTTCAAATAAATTATCCAATAATTTCGAGCAGAGAAAGCTCTCTGTCTCTTTTGTAGGGTGACTGGTTATTTTTTTCACCCACCCAACTGAATTGCAACTAAACGCTCCGCTGTGCTCCAAACCAACTTTGCAGTTTACTTCTGAATTTCTATTGAAACCAACTTTGCAGTTTGCTTCTGAATTTCTTTTGCTTTCACCACATGTAGCAGCTTTTGGTGCCAACAGAGGTGGTCCAGCAGCTCACACAGTGTTCTGCCTCCTCTTTTAAAGTAGTGACAGATAAAAAAGTAGGAGAGTAAAAAGTTATTCAGAGGTTAGAGAAGGGCAGCGTAGATTAAGAAATAAAGTGCTCACAAAGCAAATCCTACAGCCCCAGTTAATTGAATAGTTAAAATATCTCGGCTTCCATTTGTAAGTCCCAAAATACAGCCTTTTGTGAAGGCTTTATTTTTTTGCTTTTACAGACTTCTGCTAAGCTTGCAAGTCTGGCAAGCGGCTTGAAAGCTCTGAAAATGGGTGATCTCTCTTCACCCCGTGAATTTTTCCAAGATACCCCGAACTTGCAGTTTTATTCTGCATATAAACCTTAAGTGCAACGGGGCTGAAATTGGTGTCTTAGACCTTTCAGATTTTCCTGTGTCAAGGAACACAATAAAGAAGATACCTGTCTGTGCTGGTACCCGATTCGTCTCCTGCCTGCCACTTGTGAAGTAGCGATGGATGGAGGAATAGTGCCTTCCTCTTGAGAAATCCTCCGGACTCCTTCCCTGTGGGAAATTGCACAGTATTGTGATGCAGATTTTCTGCCAAATCTCACAAATCCTTCACTGTGGGGATTTCTCTTTTCAGCCGTCTCTCCTCCTGTCTGTAGAGCACTCACATTCAATACAGAAGGCTTATCACTTCCTTTTTAGAACTATAAGAACCAACATCACAGCCTGCAAAAACCCACCTGGTGAGCTCGATCTCATTTATTCAGTTTTTTGAATCTCACTGAGGACTGCTTTAGTGAGGAAGAGCCTCTGATAAGTTATTTCCAGTTTCCTTTAAAATATGCCTGTCTCAGTTGAGTTTCAAGAGGCTCCTGCTTTTATGCACCAGCAGATAGAGCATAATTATATTTGTTGCTAAATGGATAACTGTGATGTCCAATATTTAATTAGTACCACCTGTCTAACAGGATACGTGCATGGTGGCAACTGTAAATTATGTCAGTGCCTTTCAGACATGAAGGAGGTAAAAAGATGCAGAGCTGTGAGGGGAGACAGACAGATTCATGGGCTCTCTATGGATTGAAAGGCAGATTCTCACCGATTGTTCAAATTAACACCCGACCGGAGCACATGGAAGTTGACATGCGTTGAATATACCTGAGTTTCCCCTCTGTGATTTGTGTTTTGCTCCAGGTTTCACCCTGGCAGTGATGCTTCAAGAGTCTATGCACAGATTTGGATGTTCATGAGTGCTCCACATTTCAGCCAGAGGCAAAATTGATGAGGAGCTCAGTGCCATGGTCTGGATGGTGGGAGGCTTGGATGGATGGAGCGTGGTGCCCGTGGTTCCAGGGTTGTGGGCCTGATCCCTGGATGGGCGTTCACTTGGGAGTTGGACTCGATGATCCTGTGGGTCCCTTCCAACTCAGAATAACCTGTGAACCTGTAAAAACTATCACTGCAATGTACATTGGGTTTGCATCACTGTGCTGCTGCAAACAGGCTCACAAGTTTGCAAGAGAGATCTCCTCATGCATTGAAATGTTCTTATGGAGGATATGCCTCACACATCAGACCAGAACTGAGAGTTAGATCACTGAGTTTGTCACTATCGGGCCATTTAATTTCTTTTTCTTTCTAGTATTTTACTCTCCTTTTTTTTAACGGAATTGCAGGAAGAAAGTTGATTAGTTGTGAAAACACAACTGCAAGAGCCTGAGTGTTGTGAGGCACTGCAATAATGTGACAGTGAGCAATGCAAGCAGTTAAATCCAGCAAAAAAAAATCACTAATAAATCAATGCATTTATAGCCTTTCATAGCCAGAGAATAAATTAATAATTTTTGTTAGAATAAGCTCTAGTTTTGACAGAGAGAAAAAACAGACAGAAAACGAACTGAGCACAAAATGGCTGCTCGTTAACGAACATAGAACACTTTGCTAATAGCCAATAACAAGATCCACTTCGTAGTGTAACTCTCCCAGTTGCAGTCTGACCCAGATGCCAAAGATAGACACAAGACTGTCAATGACTTCTTTGCAGACCCCAAACGAGCAGGGTTTAGACCTTATAATTCACCAGGTGAGCAACAGTGATGTGAAGGTCTCGTGGAATGACAGAGCCCTGATTCAGCAGAGACCTGGGGTGTTTCCTGATGAATTACTGTCATTTGCTAATACCTGTGTAACACCCAGGCAGAGTTTGCTGTTGGAACGCTTCAGTTCCACCTGGTACATGCTGCAGTTTGAAAAGAAAAGTGATCTGCCAGCTGTAATAACACTGTCATAAATCTGGCAGTACTAAGCCTACTGTTTTATCTTCTGGCTCCTTAAGTTTGCCAAATTATTACTTCTAACACTTAGAGGAGGACTAATAGACTATGTTATTATAGGTGAGTCTCTGTTTAAATAGAATCAGATAATATGAGAAGAGTGTTTTAATTCTGATTATGGCCTGAATACATATTACATGCATTTCAGGCACTTATGCAAAGATCCTTATGTAATTTTTGCTTAACTTCGTTTCCCTTCCCCTTTCTAATCTGACATTTTAAGGTGGGTGAATTTTTCTTTGACGAGGAAAGGGAGTGGGTTAGGGAAGAGGGCATCCAGTTTATTTTTTTTATCATTATTTTTATGTTTTTTTTCCCGTAGTCCCTATAGCTGTGCTAAAAACATGTTCACAGAAGTTGTGGCTGAATTTTGGACATGAAGACTGAGGGAGACGCTTTGTTTTATTTGTAATGTCTTCATTGTAGCGTTAAAAGCTCAGCTTCATTTTTACACAGAAGAAACCTGTTAGAAACCTACCTTTGACAGTTCGTGCTCTCTGTTGTGGTCCAGCCTTTTCTAACAGGGAGGGGAGATAACTCTTTAACTACTTGACCTTTCTGGCAGTGGTCTGGCAGAAGATTATAATAATCTTTCGGGCTCCAGCAGTGATAAGCTGGTATTCAGGCAGTGTTTTGCACTGTAATAATCCGTGGCTAAAATTTGTCTAGGAGAGAAACCAACATACTTCTCGTCTAAAGCATGTGCTCAGATGAGATGAATATGTAAGAATAACTCATTTTCAAATGAAGGTGAGTCTTTTTTACTCTGATTATCTTAAGAAAGAATAGTCCAGATGATCACACATGGGGTGACTCCTGGGGCTGGTCCTGTGCAGGGCTAAGAGTTGGACTTGATGGTCTTTGTGTGTCCCTTCTTATTCAACATATTCTGGGATACCTGAGATCCCCTTCCAGCCTGCTGGTCTGTGATCCTCTGTTAGTTGATCTGGAAACAGAGAATAATTGACACTGAAAGTGACCGCTGGAGGTAAAGCACTGAGGCAGGTTAATCTTGTTTGCCCATGCCTGGAACTCCAAACACAACACCCATTACCACTATTTACCAAAGGGGTTTTGCACCTTGTTTCTTCATTTGTTGCTTCCAAAGTGTTTCTAACGACCAAATGTTTATTTTACCATTTTTTATTTTTTAAAAAGTGTTTTTGTGTGTGTGTATTGGGAAGTTGTGTTCATACATTGGAAATTTCTAGAGTGAATATTGTTGTGGAGGAAATAAAGAGCTACATCTGCTTCAAAATAACTTCATTTGTTCTTAAATCCTTCTTAGCTGTAATACTTTTCTAGTGTCAACACATGTTCCTCTGCTGAAATGTTAATTATAAATTTATTCCATGAAAAAAAAACCCTCAGACTAAGAAAATTATGATGAATTTGCATGTGTGCAAGACTTCATCGTGAATAAAGCAGCCTTGTGAATAAGATTTTCTCCATGAGTGATATACTGGAATACTTGGCTTCAATTTGCTTGAGTTAAAACACAATTAAGGCAGTGCACAGAGTTATGATATTTCCCCCTTTCATGAACCTTGAATTAGTTTTTCTGATTTCAAATTAAAATATTTTTAGAGAATGTTTATAAGTATGGCCCAGTTCAAAAATTTCTGAAATCTGAGAGACTCCTGTGGATTGCAGTGAGGTGGGGCTGGATGTAGTTGCCATAATCCTGCAAGAGAAGGAACCTCTTGAAGCCTGTCATGAAATTTCAGAGACCATTGTCCACATTGCCAGTTCAATTCAGATAATTTGAACAATTTAGACAGCCCAAGCATTGTTTAGAAAGTGGCCTGCACTTGTCATACTGATCCTGTCTCTTCTTACATTTGTAAGTCAAAAAATTTGTATCCAATACCTTATTTTTGAAATTCTCATGTCTTTGTAAGGAGTATTGGAATCCTTGGAAAGAACTAAAGCTTGGAATCCTGGAAATACAGAACTGCAAATGGTTTCTTGGTCTGCAACTCTAACTCCCTGAAATGATGGACACGGTGTCATATATTTGCTTTCTTAAATGTTATTAATATTATAATGATAACAATTGCACTTTTTATCCCTAGTTCTTTACCTGTGAGACGATTTCAGACTCACCTTTGTTTTGAATCTTAATATGCATTAATATCCAGGTTATGACCATTTATTACTGTGTAGAACACTTTCCTTGAGGTCAAATAAGCCCTGTATTTCCCAGGTTTGGGTACAGGCACCAGCCACAATCCTTTGGGTTACAAGGTGAATTCTTCTCTTGTCTGATAAACTCAGTTCCCCTCAATGGAAAATGACAGTGATCCTTCTCTATGTCTGCACCATTTCATATCTTCCTTGAAAATAAATGACCAGAAATGTAAATATTTTTACAAATTAAGTCTAATCAAAGCGTAGTTTAACAGAATTTATGCTTTTCTCTCTCATCTGGAAACACCTTGGCTGAGGTATGGCAGGATGGCATTTGAATTTTTCGGTGTTTGCCATCCCTTGCTGTCCTAGAGTCATCCTGTGCTCAGCTTCTACACCTGTGTCTCTCACTTCCCTGTTGCTTCTAACTGACAAGCTCCCAGTCAATAGCAGAAATTCTCATTCATAGACCCCAATGACCTTATTCTTTTTATTTTAAATTTAATTTAACTTAATTATGCTGACTCCCATCCTCAGGGCCATCCAGTTCTTTCTGTGAAATACCCTAATCCTCTTCACTATTGACAATGCCTTTTAGCTTTCCATTTAAAAAGCACTTTTTGTTTTTTTTTTAATCCAAGGTTATTTACACAAAAAATTAACAAGATTGATCCAAGGCCAGCCATTTGTTACCTCCCTTTTTATCCTCTTTCAATACCTCTCTTCTAGCTGATTTTTTGCTCACCTGACAGTTAGAGAATTATTTCCTACCTTCCCACCATAGGATCATAAAATCATTGAGTATCCTCAGTTGGGAATTGGTTGGATGGATGAGCTCAGAGAGGTTGGTGAATGGTGCCACATCNAAAGGATGTAGAGCTGCTTGAGAGGATCCAGAGAAGTATGGGTGTGAATCTCTTCTCTCAGGCTGCCAGCACCAGAACAAGAGGACATGGCCTTAAGCTACGTCAGGGGAGGTTTAGACTGGATGTTAGGAAGAGGTTTTTCCCAGAGAGAGTGATCTCTCAGTGGAATGGTCTGCCCAGGGAGGTGGTGGAGTCGCCATCCCTGGAGGTGTTTAAGAGAAGACTGGATGAGGAGCTCAGTGACATGGTGTAGATGGTGGGAGGTTTGGATGGATGGAGCGTGGTACCCGTGGTTCCAGGGTTGTGGGCCTGATCCCTGGGTGGGCGTTTGCTTGGGAATTGGACTCGATGATTCTGTGGGTCCCTTCCAACTCAGAATAACCTGTGAACCTGTGACTTGTAGGGGTCATCAAAGTTCATCTCCTGGAATTTGGTGACTCCATCATTAATGCTTCTTCATAAAATTGTATTTATGCATTTACTGTAGTTCTCAAATTTATATGTGGTATCAGTACTTTACTGAACTCCAAATGGATGAGAACTAATCCTCTGCTTTGTTTGGGTGGCTTAGGCAGAGCAGCATGGCTGACCCAGCCTGACTGACACACGTTGCATATTATCTCATTTTTTATAATTTTAATTGTAATAGTCTTGAAAATACATTTTTCAGTATTTAGTGGCTTTGAGATGAAGTTGGATGCCCTGTTCTCTAAACCTGGTGATCCTAAATGTCATGTAGTGTGTTAAACATCATAAATCAGTTATCTCAGGGCAATTTAGGCTCCAAAATAATTCAGGACACAACCCCCCAACTTCTTAAATACCTCTTTTGAGATACAAAAGCAATAACAAGGCCTTGGAAAGAAGCATTACTGTAAGACTTAAAGAATTTTTGAAGTAAAGGACCAAACTAAAAGTTTGAAAAGTGTTTTCTATACTACAACAACAGCATTAATTTCTCAAAGCATTGGTAATGAGGACTGTAAATAAATGTTTATTTTTTGGAAGTAATTTATCTATGTGTGCTTTTTGAAAAGAGATGAGCATCCTTCTTTATCAGACATTGAACAGAATGGGAGCAATACTGAATGAAATATAATTTCACTTAAGGTAATTGTTCTGTCAGACTCCTTAACCATGGCTTAAACTCAGCATTTTACTTGCATGGAAATTGTTTTCCTAGTGGAAAATATCCAGAAAAGTTGATATGAAAAAGGAAAGGTGTTAACTTCAGCATGATAAAACTGGGTTAGAATTCTGTTTTTAATGTGCTTAATTTCAGACAGCTTTCCAAATTAAAGATGAGCATGTGTTTCCTGAGTGTTATTATTCCTGCCTGTCCTGGAATATTCAGTGTCTCTTTGACAGTTGTACCACTGAAATTCATTGTTATTGGTTCTGTTTTTTAATTTGCAAATGCAATTTTAAACTGCTTGAAAAATGATACAGTAAACTTCAATACCTGAATAAACAATAGGATTTTCAATGGCAAATACTTTGCAATAAATCAGACTGCACAGAGAGAGGGGGGGGGAAATGCTGTCAATGGCATTAACTTGTCTTTCTCTTTTCCCTTTCTTTTATTTAATTTTTTTTTACTTTTTCAAAAAATATCCTCAATTACAATATAAACTGAATAAGGATGTAAAAGGTTGGTTCAGAAGCTGGGTTATCAATTTATTCCAGAAAGAAATAGTGAAAGCTAATAGATGAAATGCACATGACCTTGACATGGGATTAGTGACTAGTGTAGTATATTAGCAAAATATTTGGCATTGTATTCAGCGGCACAATAAGATATTTTTCTTATTAGAATTTAAAAAACCATTTGTGTAATAGAAATGTTCCTTCTACCCTGCCTTATCAGGGATTCCCATGGTGTATTTCCAGCCCAGGCTCCTGCTGAGTGGTCTGGTTTACATAATGGTGTGAGTGTAAAATGGAGTGTGCTTTTGAAATTAGAAGGACTAAGGTAATGAAGAAGGAGTGAGGGAATGTAAACAAAACATAAGGGAAAGGGAAATTGGGGAAATAAAAGAAGAGGAGAGGAAAGAGAAGAGAAAAACAGGTAGGTTATATCAAAATAAATAGGAACACATTAGAAAGTGAGAAACAAAGAAGGAGAATTATTAATAGCCAAAGGTAAGCTGATCAGTTCTTATGTCCAAATTTGAAGTCAAGATCCAATTTTCAGCTCTAGCTGAACTGATGTCAGCTCAAGTGTTGGTACACGTGGATGAAGACAGCCTTTCCTCATAATTTCAGCAGCTTGCCTCTTGGAAAATCCTTACAGAATAAATTAAAGCTGGTGTATCATTAAGTATTGGAATTCCGATTCAAGTGCTGAGGGATCATACTTGTGAACATAAAATTTAAGAGTTAATGGAAACCAGGCAGTGTTTTGTTTATGGTTTTGGCTGTTCAAATAAAAGAGCATTTATACACTGATAATACATTTATATTAATACAACTATTTCAGTGATGATTTGGGATTACTTTGTTTTCACCATGTAGTGCTTTCAACAGTTTAGTGCCCTCTAAAATTAACAAATACTTAGAGGAGCTGGCACTACTTTTTCTGAAGGTGTCATTAGATTGGTCATAGTCTAATGTGCTAACTAAAAGAAAGATATATTTGTATATACTTCACCTATGATTAGATGGAATGAAAACTGGTTCTGATTAATTTATCTTCCACGTTGTAGTCCTTATCCCCCTGGTGCTAATGGACATGGAGTCAATAGATGTCAGCTCTTGATTCTCCTGAGGATCTTTGAGTCACAGCATCAATCACAAAATCATAGCACACAGGGATGCATTTAAAAAATGGTCAGATGGGTTAATAAATGGGCCACTATCAGTGTACTAATCTGTCAGCCTACGCAAAACCAAAAGGCTTCTCATGCACATGCATGAATTTGGCAAGAGCAATGTAGGCAGCATATTTGGAGCTTTTAGCATGTGTCTTCTTCCAAAATTTCTGCTGTATGTGAGACAGAGACTGATCGAGTTATTAATGTGCTTGTAATGTGAGGGACAATTAATTAAGTTAATAAAAAAGGAAAAAAAACCCCAAACCCCACAATTGCTGTTGAAATGTTAAAACTCAGCTGTTGGTTTATTTTCACAACTGTTCCACCTTATATTCCTTGCAAGTTTTCTCCCTTTCCCTAACATGGTGTCCAGGATCCAGGAGCTGTGGCACCAACATCCAAAGCTCACTGGGATTTTCCAATTGTTTCACAGGAAAAAAAACCTCCTTATGCAAGTGCTGGAAAAGGAGCTTCATTAATAAGCCACAGTGGCGTTTTGCTGTCTGTGACAAGAAGAACAGAACATTCTATGCAATTATTTATGTTAAGCTGGTCAGGATTCGGAGCCAGCAATTTTTCTGTTGATTCAGGGAAGTCAGTGCCTCATTCCTCCTGTTCGAATGCATTCTGTTCAAGAGCAGAAAGTGTGTGTATTGCCTGCTTGGACTATTCCAGCCCGGCACCAAAGCCATCTGCTCCTTAATCGGCCCTGACGGATGTTGATTTAGTTTGTTCCAGTGATGGTGAGTTGAGGGCTGCCTTCAATAATCTGTTAAAGTATGTAACTGCTCTTGCAGTTCACGGGTTACTCTGAGTTGGAAAGGACCCACAGGATCATCGAGTCCAACTCCCAAGACAACACCCACCCAGGGATCAGGCCCACATGTGTGGAACCACAGGCACCATTCTCCATCCATCCAAGCCTCCCACCATCCAGACCATGTCACTGAGCTCCTCATCCAGTCTTCTCTTAAGCACCTCCAGGGATGGCGACTCCACCACCTCCCTGGGCAGACCATTCCAATGAGTTGGAGAGCTCTTCCTGACATCTTATGCCCCTTGCTGCTCTTCAAGTCAATTAACTCTTGTCCTGTTTCTAGTGGATATAGAAATCCTCAGATTCATTTATTTTTTGAACCATCTCTTTACACATCCAGAAAGTTACCATGCCTACCTTCAGCAGCCTCTGCTTTGTATTAATTAAGATAATTTCTAGCTGGCTTCAATAACCTTGCTTTCCAGCTTTACTTTTTTCCTCTTGTCTCCCTTGTACCTTTGTTGAAAAACTTGGGTACAGGATTTCACCTTAGTCTATGGTAAGTGAATATAATGAAAAATATAATGATGCATCTTATGTCTGACACTCGTGTTTCTCCAGCTCACTCCCACTGCTTTCCTTGGGCAGGACATGTGGAGAACCNAAACTCAGCTGTTGGTTTATTTTCACAACTGTTCCACCTTATATTCCTTGCAAGTTTTCTCCCTTTCCCTAACATGGTGTCCAGGATCCAGGAGCTGTGGCACCAACATCCAAAGCTCACTGGGATTTTCCAATTGTTTCACAGGAAAAAAACCTCCTTATGCAAGTGCTGGAAAAGGAGCTTCATTAATAAGCCACAGTGGCGTTTTGCTGTCTGTGACAAGAAGAACAGAACATTCTATGCAATTATTTATGTTAAGCTGGTCAGGATTCGGAGCCAGCAATTTTTCTGTTGATTCAGGGAAGTCAGTGCCTCATTCCTCCTGTTCGAATGCATTCTGTTCAAGAGCAGAAAGTGTGTGTATTGCCTGCTTGGACTATTCCAGCCCGGCACCAAAGCCATCTGCTCCTTAATCGGCCCTGACGGATGTTGATTTAGTTTGTTCCAGTGATGGTGAGTTGAGGGCTGCCTTCAATAATCTGTTAAAGTATGTAACTACAATTGCAGTTCACAGGTTACTCTGAGTTGGAAGGGACCCACAGGATCATCGAGTCCAACTCCCAAGACAACACCCACCCAGGGATCAGGCCCACAACCCTGGAACCACGGGCACCATGCTCCATCCATCCAAGCCTCCCACCATCTACACCATGTCACGGAGCTCCTCATCCAGTCTTCTCTTAAACACCTCCAGGGATGGCAACTCCACCACCTCCCTGGGCAGACCATTCCAATGAGTTGGAGAGCTCTTCCTGACATCTTATGCCCCTTGCTGCTCTTCAAGTCAATTAACTCTTGTCCTGTTTCTAGTGGATATAGAAATCCTCAGATTCATTTATTTTTGATCCATCTCTTTACACATCCAGAAAGCTACCTTCAGCAGCCTCTGCTTTGTATTAATTAAGATAATTTCTAGCTGGCTTCAATAACCTTGCTTTCCAGCTTTACTTTTTTCCTCTTGTCTCCCTTGTACCTTTGTTGAAAAACTTGGGTACAGGATTTCACCTTAGTCTATGGTAAGTGAATATAATGAAAAATATAATGATGCATCTTATGTCTGACACTCGTGTTTCTCCAGCTCACTCCCACTGCTTTCCTTGGGCAGGACATGTGGAGAACCCAAGTTAGGTTGGGATATGCTACTTCCAACCCCAAAGCTGTGCAAAGTCAGTCAAGGCACAGTGCTCTGCATGCACTAATTAACCCTGCACTAATTAACTCTGGAGTGGCACAGCAAAACTTCTGCTCTTTATTTCACAGCTCACCTGAGGACCTCCACACTGATTTAAGGAAAATGAGCTGGAGGTCTCAAAGTAATTTGCTTGCAAGCAGAAAAAAAAGTTTATTTTTGGCCCAAGAGCCAAGGAAAGAGGGACAGCAGTGTCCTCTGCCCTGCCAGGTGCCAAAAGAGGACCACACAGATTTGTCACCCATCTTTAACCCCTTGTCTCATGCATATGCAAATCACTCCATGAATATCCATCCCTCCAACATTATGTCATAGACTTGCACTTTGCCAGAAGTCCTTCAACCATTCAGCTCCAATGTTGCTCATTCTTTTCCCCTTGTTTTGGCCAACACTCACTTTTGTTGACCTTCAAGGACTGCAGGACAGCGTTTTTCACCCTTAATATTCAACCTTAACTCTCAGGCCTCCTGAATGATTTTGAAATCTACTAATCCTTCTAAAATTCACTAAAAATTCACTAAATTTTCACTAATTCACTAAAATCCCTAAATCTCTATGCCCTTACCTAACTCACTAAAATTTGTAATTTTCTGAATCCCCAAATCACACGACACTCCTTGCAGTGGTACAGAAATATTTGCTTGTAAAGCACATTTCAGGAGGGTTGTGCCGGAGAGAAGTATCCCCCCAAAGGTGGATATTTATGCATGAAACTTGAAGCATAAATAAAACTTTATGTATTTAGGATAATGAATAATCACTTATTACTCCTTACACACACACTGTCCTTCCCCACGACTTTCTTAACGAACATGTTCACAGAATCACAGAATCACAGAATATTATAAAATCCC
>WEKX01013606.1:0-10127 GCA_013390025.1 Pitta sordida | reverse complement strand
CAGCAAGTCTCTGACTACCTCCTCTTGGATTACAAGGGGGTTATCCTGCACCCCAGCCCCCTCCGTGCCACCGCTGGTCCAGTTGTCGCCAGAGGGTGTATTACTTAACAGTTTGAAAAATCCCTATTTGCCTAATGAGTTTCACTCACCTCACAGTAGTCCTAAAATTGACTAGATACTGGTTTTAGTAATTATATTTGTCGATTATCCTGGCTAAAACTTTCAAAAGAACATAAATGCTGTCTGAGAGCCAATGGAAAAGAGATATTTCAAACTTTTAAGAAGACTTGAGAATTTTACTCAGATTATTATTTATTCAGAGGCCAGTTACATCAAGATCATAGTTTTCATTTCTCTAAATGAGGTGGTTTCAATGAAAAAAAAAAATCATCCCTGAACTTTATTCAGTTGCTCAAAGACCTAGTTTTAGATACAACTTTTTCTCCTGAATAATGAACCCTGAAGTGGGGTTCACAGACTTGCTGATACTCCTCCACAAAAGTCCATTTGCATATGGAATATTTCTTTTGTTTCCATTTTTAAACGCCGGCTTTCTGCAGAACATTTTACTTTCATTTTGGCCAATTACCAGTTACCTATTTAGCAAAGGATGTCAATCTTCTGGGTGTCCCTGCTCTGCAGGAAAGTATCTTCATGTTCAGACAGAGTTTTGCGTTTCCTAATGAGGAAAATGTTATCCACTTGTGTGCCTCCACTTCGACATTTCATCCTGTGATGGGGACAAACCTCATAATGACAAACTCAACCAGGGGCTCCCTGGAGTATCTGGGATTTTCAATGGTGGGAATTAGAAACAAAACAAAACAAAATAGAGAAGAGGGGGGTGTGGAAATAACCGTTTTGAAGGTAATTGTTATATACATGTCCTGTACAGTAACAGCATTTTTGCCATGTGGTATTTGACAAAGGATCTGCCAGTGCTTAGCGAGGGCTGCAAAAGTCATTTCCTGCTGCCTGAAGCAGTTTGTGCTTCTGGTGAGGTGAGAGCAGAGTTCAGAGTCATCTGTTACCGAATGAGAAGATGCACATGCTTCAGGAGGAAAGCAGATGAAGAGGATTTTCTTTCCACTCCAGTAACTCACAGCAGGTAGAATAGATTTATTTCTTCTTCTCATGTTACTTTCATTTTTCTGGACTGTGTCAAGGCATTGCAAATACTACAAATAGGGATGTACAATTTAACTTTAGGAGTAGCAAAGAGACCAGTGGTGGTTACTTCATTCAGACCAATATTTTCCATTGCAGTATTTACTTCCCAGTTAGAGGAAACTGTAGAGACACTACATCACTGGACAGCGTGCAATTTAAAGTAGCCTCTTGTGGCTGTAAAGTCTGTTGGTAGATCTCAAGGAAACCTACAGGGTTACATTTCACTGCTAAATTTCAAGGACCCTCTTAAAATGAAGACTGGTCAAAAAATGAGATTTCCTCTTTCTGTTACCCCCACCCTGTCCCCCTCCCTGTCTTTCATCTGTTGCTGCCCCTTACTCAGCCTCCTGTCATAGCCCAACATCCCTTTGCCTCTTACATTCCGTAGAGAGGGGATTGGAGGGAGTTTAGGAAACAATGAGAGTTCAGTGGCAGAAGATGATTTCCAAGTTAGGAAAGTAGATAAAACAGGGAAGGAAACTGAAATCGGAGGAGAAAGATACACAGGAAATTTGTGGTAAATATTTGCTGAATCGGTTAGAAAAAAATTTCCCAGGTAATGGACTATTGACAAACTCGTCAACTTTTCATTGGTTTTTATTCACTATTTTTGTGCTGTTGGTGACAAATATTTTCCTGCTCCTTGGCTGGATGCCTCGTGTCTTTTTAAGCAGGGATATAAAAAGTAATAAGCTTGAAACATCCTCCTATGCACTGGCAGGTTTTGAGTTCCCTCCTACTTTAGCAACTCGATCAGTGGGAAAATCTGTCTGAGGCTGCATTTAGTCCAGCTGGTGCACATGGGGCTGTTCTCTCACAGGATGTCCAGCTGGCTTTGACATCTTTGTATCATTACATCCTCTTAGCCTCCAAAACAGGGTGGTGACATCCACCTTGTCTGTTGGAACTGATCCCCAAACCCAGCCAGTTCGCATCTGCAAATTTGTTAGAGTTTGGCTACTTGTCCACAAGCCACAACATCCCAGGGACCATCAGAGCAGTTTAACAGCCTGCATGAGCAGTTCCAGAAATGCTCCATGCCACTCATCAATTTTCTAGTGCAGATTTAGCTCAATACTGGTTTTTGTTCTAGAGCAAGCAAGGAAATCTTAAAGACCTTATTAAAGGCCTGGCATTTAAACCCCTACAGATGCCACATCTTACCTGGTATTTAAACCCCTACAGATGCTCTAATTCTGTATTAATTTTTTAAAAAAATAATACTTTGTGACTATTGAGCTAGAATTTGGGATTATCCAATGGTCACAAGTAATCATGAAGCTTAGATGCACCTGGAATTCTAACCTGGGCTGCATTGGCTCCACTCAGGGTATGTTTCACTTCTCAAATTCCAGCATTCTCTGAGCATTAAAAAAAGGAGAAATTGTTTAATATTTTCCTGTACTGCATGAGCTACTTATAATGGCTGCATTCATGCTTATTGACTGCACAGATCGGGATCGATAATTTTGAGCAGTGAGGTGCTCAGGAGAGGCCCACATGTGAGGATTTGGGTACTGGATGTGAGCAGGTCAAGTTCAAACTTCAAAATAACAGGAAATTATGACTTTTTTGTTGTGGGATGGATTTGGTTTAAAATAATTTTTTCTGTTCCATTTTAGGCAGTCTCACAGTTAATTACAGGGTGAACATCCTAATTTCTTGAGGTCCAGTTTCTAAACTGTTTTACCTTGAAGATTCAGCTGGTAACTGTGGCACTTTTCCATATGCAGATAAAATTTCATCATAAATCATCTACCTATGGCTGGGTCAGCATTCCAGTGGCCTCAGCTCTCATTACTGTGTGGCAGCAGATATGAGAGGCTGACACTAGAAAGGCAGAACTATTTTAACCGAAAAGATTTCGTCTCCCTTTGCTCTTGTATTTTCTCATTGCTGATTCTCCTTTTCTTCTGTGTTTAAATTTCCCTTCTGTGAATTTTTAGTCTTTCCTGTGTTACCTGGTTTGGCAGATATATACTCTGCTTATTTCTTTCACATTGTTTATATACCTCTCGAGAAATTACAATACTGTAATTAATTATAATAATCGCCTTTTATGTACAGGAGAAACAAACCATGTGATCCTTCTCATTCTTGCCACACATGTTGGAACAACTTTCAGTCACATGTTATCAACCAGCCTCCTGTAAAAATTCTGCACAAAAATATATACTAGGCATTATTTCCTATTGGCCTGCAGAATTTTGAGCCAATTCATATAAGTGTACACAGATAATTTGATATGGATGACCTGCTCATTGCCTTGTTTCTTCAACTCCACACACTTTAAAAAAAAAGAAATCATATTTCCATTAGTTTTAGCCTCTTTTTGTTAAGGACTCCTGTCCAGCCATATGTCAGACTATTGAGACTGCAGCACGCTGGTGAGTGAGGATTCAGACTCAGATGTTTACGGATGCCAAACCATTTAAAAATATTGACAGATGCAGAGCCTAATTTATCTGAGGGCTGTGGAAAAAGAATAAAGGAGAGAAACTACTTGTTTCTAGGACTCTCAAAAGAAGGTCTGTACAAGCTGTTTGAAAGCTGCAGGACTGAGATTTCAGTGGCGTGCCCACACAAAAAAGACAGAAGCTGGAGGTAAAAGATTAATCTTTTTTCTCTTTTTTTTGTTTCTCTTCTGTTTTCTGTTTCTTCTTCCATTACCTGTTTCTGTCACTTTATACCTCTCACTCCTTTGTACTCTGTTCCTCCTGAAACACCCCAGTAAGCACCTGGTTGAGGTACTTCCAGTGAACATGTCAGCACACCATGCTCTGTTCCCAGTCACGCTTTTACCTTCTCCAAGGGAACTCAGACAAATGAAGAAGAGTGTCTGATGCCTCAAAGTCTTGGAAGTTCACATTTACCTGGAGAAAACAAAGAGGAGAGTGCTTAGTGCCTCTCTTTGGGGATGACGAGCAGTATCCAGCTGCCGCTGGGCTCTGATGTTTCTGGGAGCAAGCTGTGTGCCGGAACAAAACCCGAGACTAACTCATAGACTCGACTTATGCGCAGTAATTAGTATTGATGGGGTGCTTAAACCGCCCGTGAGTCAGTCAATTTCGGAGTGTAAAAAGACAAAGGCTTTTTCAAATTTATTGGTGACAACAGTTGATTCTAATAGCAGAGAAAGCAGAAGGAAGAAGACTCTTGGAGGTTGGATCCTGAATGATGAAGAACTAGTAGGTGAAAGGAAAGTGTAAGGCAACCAGAGTGAACAAAACATTAAATGCTAAATTCTTGATTCACAGGAGTACAAGCTCGGAGAGTGATAAGTTTTCCAGGTAAGAAGTCTTTAATTGACTTTTCAGAACAGTCTGCTGGAAAGTAAGCATATTAAAAAAAGTCATCTGGAAGTATTTTCATGAAATAATTATCTCGTCAAAACCAGCATCACTGAAGGGTAGGGATGGTGACTTAGCAAAATTATGATGTCTTTCAAAACGAGAACATTTAGCAGGCATCACACAGAAGAAAAAATTTCAGTTATTAAGAGCAAATGCAATAGCAATGTAGGTAGGGACAAAAATAGAAAATTTACTACACTGGTAAGGGAAAATAACCAACCAAGAAAACCTATTTATTTATTGTAAACAAAATGATCATGTAAAATAATTCAGTGGGGAAAGTTTAACTTGTACAGTAAAGCAAATATTACTCTGAGCTCTGTAAATGGGAATATTGTGTCCAAGCTGTAATCTTCTCCTCAGGGCTGATAAGCTTTTGACAGGACACTACTCTTCAGGCAAGATGTGGATCTATTAAAGAATATCCAGAAGAAAGAAATGAAAATTTTAAAATAAGCCTGCAAGCTTGGAAAAAATGGGTTTGCCTTATCTTGAAAAAACTGATAGAGGCTAAAGAGATGATCTGAAAACAACCTTCCAATACCTAAAAGGTAGCTGAAAAGATAAAATTATATAAACAGTTTGGTGTGTCTACAGTAGGTAGAAGGAGAAGAAATCGCTGTGAATTGCAGCAGAGTCCTTAGGAAGACACGTCTTATCTGCACAGATAAGCTGAATGTGGGAGTACATTATCCAGGGAGATGGTGGACCCTCCAAACCACTGGAGGATTTTGTAGGATATATTCCTTTTTTCAGACTCACGGTCACAATTTTTTTCTTGGCAACTGAGAAACTGAGGAGTTCAGGAGCAGAAAATTGCAGGTGTTTAGGCAGAGCTTATCTTGAGTCTGACTTTTATATCCATGGAAATTCATTCATGGAAATGTTGGAATAAATTGGAAGTAGAAAAATTTTGCTGTAAATATGCCCAAAGTAAGAATCTTTATTGATATTTAAGGGTATTATTTAGTGTTCTAGCATTCAGGTACATAGTTATGTCAATACTTACAATGTCTGTGCTTTTTCCTTTAGAATTATACTATTCCACTGGGTAGTTTATTTGTCTCAATGACCATAACAACAGTGCTGAAGAAAACACGATGGAAATTGTGACTTGTAGATCTATTGAATATTTATAATGTTATTCCTTATAGAGGAACTGGTGAGGGAGGTAAGAGAACTACGTTTATTCATTTGCAAAAAATTGAGAACATAATTTTAAAGCCAATCTCATGGTTTTCATTGCTTGACTCATGATTTTAGAGAGCTTATGGTTGGAAAAAATTCAAGATTTGTGAAACCTTTTCAGCTAAATATTATTATATCTTTAACATATACAGCTAAATCCTTACCCAACAAACACACTTTCTGCTGAATCTAACAGAAGTTCCTGGCTGCAATCCCCCTGAGAATTTGGCTCTGGCTTTTGATAAAAAATATGGACCTTGTTGTGATTCAGGAATTTTAAAAAGGATGTCTGACTGGGACTGAACAACCTTACTTTTCTGGGATGACACTCATCTCATGTAAAACACCTGATGTATAGTTTGCTCTTACTGCCACATCTAGGGAAGTGTCTCAGGTTGGCATGATATGATATGATATGATATGATATGATATGATATGATATGATATGATATGATATGTGTGGTGAATGCATCTTAGGTTTTTTAAAATTATTTTTTGTATTTCATATTGTCGTTTTAACACAGCACTGTCTGTAGCACTCTTTTTCCCCCCCTGATAAAAATGGTAAATTCCCGGAAGGAATTTGAAGCATTCAGCCCAGAAGTGACGAGGAGTTCCGGGGGCAGTGGCAGGAGCTCGGCAGATCAGCGAGTCTTCAGCTTCTTCTTCTTTTTTTTTTCCTGCAGTTTTTCTTGGAACTCTGAGGAACTGTGTTTATCTTTGAACTGTGTTTATCTCTTTGAACTGAAGCAGGAGATCTTAACTGACTGAGTTGGAGGGTTATCGGCTTTCTCCCTGCCCCCTTCCCGCTGGGGGGGGGAGAGACAGACCGATCAGATCTCGGACTGACAACAACAGTTTTTTTTTTCTTCCTTGCTCTTCCTTAACTCGGTGGAGGAGGATTAATATTTTTTTTTGTTATAAATCTGTGTAGCTCTGTTAATAAATAATTCTTCTTCACTTCCCTTTGAGGAGAAAGATCAATTTAATTGGAATTGGTGGGAAGGGAGAAAAATCTCACTCTAAACTACAACATTTATTAGGTGGCCCGTACGGGGAGACCAAGGGGAAGTGACATTCAGTTATAATGTTTATAGCAGGAGCAGTTAAGTTTATAATGGCTTTATTACCCTCTGACTTCTTGGAAATAAAATTCCCGTCCTGGGCTTTGGGTTTGTTTACTTACCCTTATGCAAGTCCATTAACTCCTTTTTGTTGTTAATGCATAATTTTTTCCGTGAAGGAATGCAAAGTCGGGTGTTCATGTTGATATGTTTAATGATAATGATTTATAAGAAAATAACAGCAATTGTAGCAGAAGCTTTAACTCCAGTCAAATGCTTTTCTGATGTCTGGTATTCTCAGGGTATGAATTTTTCGGATTTATTTGTAGGATTCATTAATTGCACTCAGTCTATGTTTTCTTCAGAAAATTGGTACTCTTCCTGGAATGTTAAAGAGACTATTAGTCTAACTGTATCATTGCTTAACATGGTATGCATGATAGGTATAGTAGTTAATATAATGTATAATATATCTGAAATGAAAATCTGCATGTCTAAAAAGGTGAATAAGACAACTGACCAAGAAACCGAGAATAAGGAATGGTGTGGAAAATGGGAGGAAGTGGGTCAAATCCTGAAAGAATTCTCTGATCCAATAGTCTGGCAATTTTCTCCTGTGCAGATTCAAGACCCAGTTAAGGTTGGGAAAAACCTGCAAGAAAAATGCAATAACAGTTCTAATGATAAGAAAATCATTGAGACATGTTGGGCATTGGCATATGTGTATCGCAACCTATTAGACCCGAAGCACAGCAAACCAAGGCAGGAGGGCAGAAAGATAACATGGCAGGTGCTACAGTTCCCCAAATTGCAGTTACATCAGACAGTAAACACAAGCCATTAAATGCTACCACCCCTCAAGGTGCAGATACATCAGATAGCAAACCTAAGTTATTGACGGTTGCTCCTGTCACAAGACAAAACCTCAACTCAGAGCCCAATGAAGAAAGATGAGGATGCAAGTGATGGGTCTTTGATAAAGCAAGGAACTGGCTCAGCTACCGAAACCATTACTGAATCTATAGATTTAAAGGACCTCCAAATCTTGCGACAAAACTACACTAGACAACCCAACGAATCCCTACTAGCTTGGATGGTGAGACTTTGGGATACAGCCGGAGATGATATTAAAATTGATGGAATAGAAGTGAGGCATTTGGGATCCCTGTCACATGATCCAGCTATTGACCAGGAAATAATAAGTGATCCTGCCTCTACTAGTCTCTGGACTCGCATCTTGAAAGTTGTAAATGCTAGATATATTAGTGCAGAAGATCCTCATGTGCAACATGCCCCATGGACAACCATAGAACAAGGAATTCAGTGCTTGAGAGAATTAGGTATAGTAGAGGTTCTATACTCTGATCATCCAGGATGCAGGAGTCCAGACCAGGTACGAGTTGATGCAGTAATGTGGAAACGATTTATAAGACATGGGCCACCAGAATTTGCCTCTGCTTTAGTATTGATGCAGCGTGAAAGTACAAGTTGGGAGACTGTGAAGGATGTATCAATGAGGCTTTGAACATATGCAGAACTCATGCGTGGCCCAACACATGTAAGAATTGCAGCTGTGGATATTCGTATGCAGGAAATTGAAGATATGATGGAGAAGGTTAAAGAGGGGATAGAGAAGAATCAGAAGCAGATCAAAGGGGGGATAGAAAAGAACCACGAGGAACTCAAGAAGGAGATCAAAGGTCTCCCGGTCTCAGAAGAACGGATTAGAGGCCCTACTAGTCGACGCAGATATTTTCCAGATAGAGAGAGGAGTTATCTTACCAGAGAGCAGTTATGGCTCTTCCTGCGTGAGTTTGGAGAAGACATGGGAAAATGGGATAGACTACCCACTTCTGATTTACAAGCCCTACTTAATGAATTGTTAGGAGGCACAACACAAAGAGGGATTTCCACTGAAAGGAATGTAGATGAATTACCCACAACCGAACTAATAGATACAATGAAAGAGAAGATGACATGGATGTCCAGGACTAGAGGTGCCCTGCCTCTAGCCAGGTAGGTCAGGGAGGATCGTGTTTTTTGGACTGTGTGAATTCATTGGCCTGGTACAGCAGAGCCACAAAAGTATGATGCCCTGGTCAACATTGGTGCTCAATGCACTATAATCCCATCATGACATGTGGGGTTAGAATCTGTTTCCATTGCTGGTGTGACTGGTGGATCACAAGACCTGACCCTGGTGGAGGCTGAAGTGAGTCTGACTGGGAGTGAATGGAAAAAAAACATCTTATCGTGACTGGCCCAGAGACTTCATGCATTTTGGGCATGGACTATTTTTGAAGCGGGTATTTCAAAGACCCAAAAGGACTCAGATGGGCATTTGGAATAGCTGCCGTAGAGACAGAGGGTATTAGGCAATTGAATGCCCTGCCAGGACTATCAGAGAACCCATCTGTAGTAGGCCTTCTGAAAGGAGAAGAACAACCAGTACTCATTGCCACTTCAATTGTGCCTTGCCGACAGTACCGAGCGACTCGAGATGCCATAATTCCCATCCATAAACTAATCTGCGAGTTAGAGAGCCAAGGGGTAATCAGCAAAACCCACTCACCTTTCAACAGTCCTATTTGGCCCGTGCGTAAATCTGAAGGAGAATGGAGGTTGACTGTGGACTATCGTGCCTTGAATGAGGTGACTCCACCATTAAGCGCTGCGGTGCCAGACATGTTGGAACTTCAGTATGAGCTAGAGTCCAAAACAGCAAAATGGTATGCCACTATTGACATAGCTAATGCCTTTTTCTCAATCCCCCTGGCACCAGAATGCAGACCTCAGTTTGCCTTCACCTGGAGGGGCGTACAATATACATGGAATCGATTGCCCCAGGGGTGGAAACATAGTCCCACTATTTGCCATGGACTGATTCAAACTGCCCTAGAAGAGGGTGGGGCTCCAGAGCATCTGCAGTACATTGATGACATCCTGGTGTGGGGAAATCTTGCAGCAGAAGTGTTTGAGAAAGGTGAGAGAATCATTCAAATTCTTCTGAAGCCGGTTTCGCCATCAAAAAGAACAAAGTCAAGGGACCCGCTCGAGAGATTCAGTTCCTAGGAGTGAAGTGGCAAGATGGATGGCGTCAGATTCCTACTGAAATAATTAATAAAATCACAGCTATGTCGCCACCAACCAGCAAGATGGAAACGCAAGCATTCTTGGGGGCCATAGGTTTTTGAAGGATGCACATTCCTGAGTACAGTCAAATTGTAAGCCCTCTTTACCTAGTCACTCGTAAAAAGAACCATCTCCATTGGGGTCCTGAGCAATAGCAAGCTATTATTCAAATCAGTACGGACAGGACAAGATATAAAAAATATGCTCTACTCTTCAGCTG
>WEKX01013604.1:295744-313930 GCA_013390025.1 Pitta sordida | reverse complement strand
CACACAAGACTATCTGTTCCATGACTTTTCCCGGCACTGAGGTCAGGCTGACAGGTCTGTAATTCCTCGGATCATTTCAGAATATTCTGTGATTCTGTGGAAATAGAAGATGGAAAATGGCTAGGTTCATGGGATCTCCCTTAACAGCATCTCTCACTGCCTCAGTCAGGAACAGAATAGTAGGAAAATGGGCAACTGTCTGATCCATGACGAACTATCCTAGGTCCTTATCTTTCATTTTTATATAGCAGTACAACTGCAAAAATACTCCGACTTGTCACTGACATTCAGTGCAATTAAAAAGGAAGATTTTCCTTTTTTTTTTTTTGCCACATATGAATAAATGACATGAAAACACATATTATATATTTTATACCATATCGTACAAACTAAGAAAAGCATTGGTTAGAAATAATGATACTTCTGCTGCATTTAAGGTAGTTGACCAGGTCAAGATGATAAAAATGAGGTCAATTGTTTACTATGGTGCAGGGGCAGGAGAAAAAAAAAAGACAAAGCCCAAAACATTACAGTGCAGCATCAAAACTCTTGGAGTACTGAATTAATTATTGACTGACATAGATTTGGAGAAACAAGACCATGGTCATAATACAAAGTTTAAACTTCATAAGTAGGTGATGAGAATATTGGACTATAAACACAGATGTCATATGATAAGCAGTAAATACTCCTGCAATCAAAGATCCTTATGGTTAACGAGCAACCACAACGTCTAGACAGACTGACTAGATAGATATTGTCCCATTCATAAAACCTTACGTGAAGGTTTGCACCCAGCCTTATGAAATGAAAGGTTTTGACACTCTGGGTCCAAGTGTTGGTCTTGCACATGACTGTTTACACCATCTTGAAACTCCACTTTTATCCTAGACATTTGTTCAGACTTCTTCAAGGTTGGAAAATAATTGCTATCTTAAGGGACTGTATAAAGACATGGAAAGTTTAATATCCTCCTAGTTATTCAAGCAATCCATCTTATACTGGGTTTTCCTAGCATGAGGACCAGTACTCCAATCTCCAATAACTTACATGTTATAATCCACTTTCAAAATGGCATAAGGGAGTCAAGGTTTAATAGAGTAGAAAGTCAATATAACTTAATTATGCTAAATTCCATTAAAACACCATCTCAAATCAACTACCCCACACAGATTTGTACTACAGATTTCAAGGGGTAGCCAAATCTTCAGAGCTGATGCCCACATCTATACAAATCACAACCTGTGAATGCCTTTTAAAAGTCAGACCGTAATAAACACGGAATTTTTTTGGCCTGTTTTCAGCTAATGGTCTACCAAGACTGCCGATATGTCAAATATTTGTTTCTCCATATTAGGTAGGCAAAGAGAACCAAATTGTAGGATACACTGTATGCAGGGGGAGGGTATCTGTATTACAGCTCATCCATGGAACAGCAAATTACGGAAGACGCTTAAATTGCTGTTTTCCCTTTCCCACCATTTATTATTCAGGGGGCATGAGTATTTCCACCTTGCAGATTCATTTTTCTTCTGCATCATGGGCAGAAATGATTGCTATGGTGGTGTAGAAGCACTTTGCTCTCAAACTGAGAAGGTGTCTAGTCCAGAATGGTGTAAACATACACAACAGAGCACGTGCACTTCCCCTGGGTAGATATATTTTCCCTTTGGCTGATTTTACATTTCTGAGAGTGATAAGTGAAAAAACCTACCCATTCTATCGTAGGGTAATGAGGTGCAGAAACCCAATTTCCTATGAATACTAGTATATACCTCCTGCCAAAAATAGGTGCCTGTATAATTTTTCGGTCCATCAGTAATCACTTTCTGTAAATAGGTCTACTCTTCGACTTCGCAGAGATTGAAAATGAAAATAAAATGCAGAACAGAATAAATAAATACTAGAAGAGAAACAACAAAGAAGATTAAGCTGGAGAATTAAACACTATTTTAAGAACACGTGGTTTCCTAATAGACATAGCCCTATGACTTACATTATATTGTGTGGGTGGCTATATGGCTTGACTAGCTGAAATTTCATACAGATACAGTTTAATTATCATTTATCCAAAATGTTGATGCATTGTAAGCACCTTGTAGGCCAAGGCTTTAATATGATTGAAAACTACAGATGTACTTCAGCCCAGCTATTTATAAATTTAGCAAGCACTGTTCAGCACATTCAAAAAGCAAAAAGACTAAGCAATATCAGGTTGAACAAAAACTTACCCCAGCTAGCACTAGTTCTGTACACTCTACTGCTTTGTTGTCAGTCAACAACCAAAAGAAAGAGAGATTCTTTTTAATTATTCCAGTCTTCCAGGCCTTACATGGAAATGTCTGCTGATTAATTCCTTAGGCAACTGAAGGTGACAAAAATACTACCCAAAGTGGCAGTTTTTTATGCTCATACGACATTTTTCCTCTAAATAAAATACAAAGAACTAAAATTTTCTTTAGTGGTTAGTCTGACTTTATGATTTTATACCTTTTATTCAGTCTCCTCTGAAGTAATATTCACATAGTCATATATCTTAGACATCATGAAACTATTCTAGCAACTGAATTCTTTTGAAGATTTTCATAGCAATGAGACATGACAAGTTTTAAATATCAGCTTTACTTGTGGTTGCATCTCACATTGTCACATATTTTGCTTGAAGTGACAATAAAACAACCCAGGAAGAAGGAATTTTCAGATGCTTTCAAAAATTCTTCTGAAAGCAATCTCATCCCTTGTTTGCCAGACACTGTAAGATGCTGAACTGTGTCCAGTATTTTCACCACTTACTCGAGTGTCAATTTGTTTATTTCAATATTAAAATGTTAAATGAAAACAGGACAGGAACCAGCCTAGGGACCTGCTACCACAGGCAACCCTAACAGAATTCCTCTGATATCATCTTGAACTTTCATCTTAAAACCATCAATTAAATTCTTGCACAATCAACATAGTACGACCCCTTTCCTAAACACACACACATAGCAAGGCTTCTTTCAGCTAGACAAGGCAATAGTATAAACAAAATCTGAAAAATATATTTTTCATAAACAAAATCTGAAAAATATATTTTTCTAAGTTTAAAAGAAAATTAGGGATTTCTGTTAAACTGTTTCCATTACTGAATATATGGATTGAAAATATTGAGAATAAGCAAAGTAATTTTTAATGTTGTGTAGCATCATGTTCATTTCATAGTCTTGCTTTTCGTATGTGTAGATGTTGTGGGAAAGACTGAGACATAGTGTGCTGGGGGATTATTATCATTGCATGTTAAATCAAAAATATTTTTTTAGAGATCTATTTTATGGGCTTAGAACTTCAGAAAAAAAGCCCAGGGTTAATCCCTTCTTCTCTTCAGGATGTTTCTTTCCCATCAATTTGTTCTCTTCATAATGATAAGTCCACATTTTGAACCAGTTTTCCTATAGAGGCAAAAATAAAGTCAGATCATTTTATGAACAGGACTAACACAATGAAATCACTGGAAGCTGCCCTGCTCTGCTCTCTATCTACCAAATAGCTACAGCACATTCAGCAACATTGGCATCCTCCAGTCTGTATCCCAAGTTTTCCTAAAACTCAGGTATGAATTGTGAACGCACCACTCCATATTTATCATCTGTGCTTCAAGCAGAAAGCACAGGGAAGTAAAAATATAGTATATTCTAAAAGCGGCTTTATACTGTGCATAAACCTTGCAAACTTAAGTATTCACTGACAAACTGATGCAAGTTTTCTGGTTAAAACTATTTTATAGAAGAGCTGGGAACGGTTTGAGGTCAGGGGCAGATTTAAGAGACCGGTTCTGCATGGTCAGTGATTAGGTTCAGAATCATGCACTTAGAATTTCTGTGATGCTTCTCCTCGGTACAGTAATCCCTCGAATTTTATGGAGGTTCACAGTTTCACAGGCCACACCGAGTTGGAAGGGACCCCAGGATCATCCAGTCCAACTCCCCACATACTAGACAATGTCACTGAGCTCCTCATCGAGTCTTCTCTTAAAAACCTCCAGGGATGGTGATTTCACCACCTCCCTGGACAGACAATTCCAATGAGCGATCATTCTCTCTGTGAAAAACCTCTTCCTAATATTCAGTCTAAACACCTCCCATGGCGTAGCTTAAGGCCGTGTCCTCTTGTTCTGGTGTCATCAGCCTGAGAGAAGAGATCCACACCCACCTGGCTGCAACCTCCCCTCAGGTAGTTGTACACAGCAATTAGGTCACCTCTGAGTCTCCTCTTCTTCAGGCTGAACAATCCCAGTTCCCAGAGCCGCTCCCCATAGGGCTTGTTGCCCTTCTCTGGACACGCTCAAGCAGCAAAACATCCTTCTTAAACTGGGGAGCCCAGAACTGCACACAGNTATGGGAAGCCGTGTCAAAGGCTGTGCTAAGGTCCAAGTACACAACATCCACAGCCTTTTTATCATCAACCAGGCGAGTCACCAGATCATAAAAGGAGATCAGGTTGGACAGGCAAGACCTGCCTCTCCGAAATCCATGCTGACTTATTCTAATGTCATGGATGTTTTACAGTTGCTGCGTAATAGCACACAAGACTATCTGTTTCATGACTTTGCCCAGGACTGAGGTCAGGCTGACAGGTCTGTAAAAGTCCTGCGATAGCTGAATTCCACAAAGGAGGAGAAAATACATATGTAAATGAGCCCTGCCCACTGCCATGCCCCCTCAGCATTCACAGAATCACAGAATCAGTAAGGTTGGAAGTAAGGTCATCAAGTCCAACCTATCACCTATTACCTAACCTAGCCAAGCCTGTTACCTAACCTGTTGCCATCCTGATACCAACATACCATTGGAGCACCAGGGGGCATGTCCTGTCCCTCCCCTTGTCTCCCGGACAGGGGAGCGAAAGTGGTCTTCTCTGCCTCTCCCCGCTGCTGGGGAGTCCCACTTCACCACCGCCCACTCCCCAGCCGCGGGAGTCCATGGGGTTCACCACAGCTGTGGCGCCACCACAGGAAGTCCCAGTCCTCCAGGGACAGACGTGGCTACACCATCCCTGATGAAGGGATTCCCTCCATGGCCCTGGGGTGAGCAGCTGTAATAAACCATTGACACCATGTTATAAATCTTCCCCACCATTTAACCTTTCCAACATTCATAAGAGAGAGAACTCTGGGCGATCCCTGAGCGGGCAAGAGGCACAACCTTCCCCCCACCACCCTCTGCAGAGCATGCCGGTCCCACCCCATGGTGCAGCAAAGACACTCACTGCTCACCCACAGCCATCCCATGCTCACATGACATGGAAAAATCCCCCGAAGGACCAAGAGAAGGTAATGATGTCTTCGATGTCTTCATGGGGAAAAAACAATGGGAAGATTTGAAGCCACAAAATTTGAGCCACTAAGAACTAAGGGATTACTGTATTTCTGTATTTCTGTTCACTTGTGGCAGAAAATGTGTATGAAATATTAAGTCTACATCCAGCCCTAGGGCAAAAATTTCTGCTTAGTAATGCCTAATGTTTTTAAAAGTGGAAGTAACCCTGGATTAGCAGACAAAAAATTTCAATAATGCTTCACTTCAATGTTAGTAAACGCAGTGTTTTCAAATGCATTGCTGAATTGAATATACATGTTTCTTAATAATAGAATCAAGATACTTGCCAAAAAGGAGAATGAAAACAAAATGTCTCTTTTTCAAAATTTAAACTTTCAGCATGGGTATTATGACCTCCATGTTTAAAATCATAGAGTTTGGACAGACTTCTTTTTCTCTATACAGTTCTCCCCAGGTGCAATTTTGAGACCTGACCCTCCAGGCAGATAACCTTAAAATTCCATATTCAGGACAAAGTATGTTTTCTAAGTCATATGTAAATTTTTTCACCACCATACAAACAAGCCTTGGAAGCTCCAAAAGGTGTTTTGTTGTCACTCGGCCCCACCGCTTGCCCCCTGCCCCGGCACTCACACGCCCTGGCAGAGCACAGCCAGACATCTGAAACAAGCCCCGCTCTCAGGACCATCCTCCAGACCTTATTAGGGGAGGGGGCGTGGCTACAGGCATGGCGTACTCGACTATGTAGTGGGGTCGTTATCTTCGCGGATTCCACGACTCGCGTGAAGAGGGCCAGACCCAACAGCCCACAAGTAACGGGGGATCACTGTACATATATGCGCACATAGATAAGAGAGAGTGTATAAGAAGTCCCTTTCTCATTGAGTCCCTATAGGAAAGTCATTAACAAATTAATTTTAGCATGAGTTTTGAGTCTGTTGAGCTTTCTGAAATAGCGTCCAACATCTGTGTGGTGAAAAGCCCAGGAAACCTGATGGAGATCAGGACTGCAGAGCCAAGATCTGTATATTCAGCAGAACAGAACTGCAGTTCCAGTACTGCACTTACACATTTTTACATGGAATAACAAAACATAACTTCAACACAGTTTTTTATGGTTTTTTAGTTAAGGTAGATGTATACGTGACTACTGCTTTAAGACTTAGCATGAGAGACCTCACTAAACTCCTACAACATACACTTACAAAGAGGAAACCAGAGGAAATAGCTCAAGACACCACAAATGGTGACGAGGAGCTGAACTGCAGAAAACCTACAATATTCTAAATGTGCTTTTTCTGGAAGTAGGTGAAAATTATCACCAACACACAGAGAGGTGTCTGTGTTATGTCTATTGATAACTTCACCTAATAAATTTAATCCTTCAACTCAAGTAGGTGCTATTTGACAAAGTTACTGTACTGCAACATGGTAAAAAAACCTATTCAAAGCACCTTTATTTAATTACTAATTTTTTTCTGAGCTGGTTAGAAATAGTTCTGGATTTTTCCATGTTTTAGAACAGGTTTCCTATGAAACAGTTTCAGCCACCCTGACATGAGTCAGTGTATACCTTAATCCACAGGAGTATGAAACCAATGCGGTAATGACCACTACATTGACAATTATGGTTAAGTCATGTGGATATTTAATACTTTAATAGCAATGCTAGAGTGTCTATGCAAAAGCAGAAATGCTGCCAGGACAATGACACTCCCGATCTTTTTTATCTATAATTGGCCACAGCATATGTCACCTTTTATTGACCAAATATTTCCAAAATGTTCTGTGTGTGAGTTACAAGTCTAATGAATTCTAATGAATTCATAACCTTGAACACCGATTTGTAGAATAACAAAAATAAAATACGTGCATAAAATGCAAAATATAAATCTCAACATTACTGATAGCAACAGTTTCCTTTGAACTCCATTTAAATGAAAAGAGACTAGCGGAAAATATTAAACTGGGGTTTTGGGTTTTTTTCTATTAGGTCATAACTTTTTATTCAACCTTTGAAAGGGAGGATGCATAATTACAATGGTAATGAAAAAATAGCTTCAGCTGTGCTTTTTTCTAGAATTTTGCCATGAATTTAAAAAAGTACATTCCAGTAATTATTCATAATTTTGTTCCTGTCAACAGAATTTTCAAACTATATATTAAATAATCGCCATTTCTTCCCATGATATTCTTGTCCAAAAATTATAGAGAACTATGGTAAACATTCAAATTATTTCTAATTATATAAATCACTTCTTTAATTCCCCTAGGTGAATAAGTTGGAAACAAAACAATCCAGAAAAACTGTAGTCTTTGCATATGAAACAAGAACATGTGTTCCTATTCTGAAGGCAACCAAAGGTACCCACTTTATTTTAGGTTCAGGAGTCCCACTATCGGGAGTCCATACAAAACAAACCATATGTAGGATGATATGCATAATTCACTGGTGTAATTCATCATAGCCTTAATTGCAGTCATATATATATGATCTGGTTTCCAAGACAAAATATTCACTAGCACCATTCCCTCAGAAGTCCTATATAGAAAATTCAAGCAAGTCTTAAAACACTGGCAAGGCTCTGGTAGAGCCTTTAGGGAAGATTAAAGGTCCCAGAACACTTTCAAAATTTGTCAGAAAGCAGACTTCATAAGCAACTAGCTATATTGGGCAAACAAAAGAAGACGTGGTGATTTTGTTTCCCCCACACCAAAATCTCATACTTGGTTGGAAGCATGGAATTGAAGTGTGCCACATCACTCATTCCAGTCAGGAAGGAATGTACTGTAAAAGTAAGTAAGTGATGGTGTGACTTTTAAGTATAAAAGCACTAGATCAGCTTTTTTATTTTTTTTAACAGCTAGATCTCAGGTGGAAAACCATGCCCACTAATGCTAGTTCCACAGCACCTACTCAGACCTCTTTCCTAAATAACATAAACTTTTTTGCTACTTAGTGGTAAAGACCAAGGCCACCTTCCTTAAGTTAGACTTGTTGTCTAACTTATAGAAAAACCCTCTTAGTCTGAGCAGCAGACATCAGCATATTGTCTACTATCCAACAATTTCTTGTGAGAAATGGAGACATCCCTTTTTAGGTAAAGCAACATAAGAGTTGTTGAAACTTTTCCTACATGCCCCCTATTGTAAGATCATGTATTGTCAAGTAAAATAAAACTCTGAGAAAAAAATTTACCCCTTATCTACAATGGTACAGATATTTCTTGACATACTGAGAGAATCTGGATGTCACAGTCAAACCTGTGTTCTACGTAACTTTGGGTAAACATGATTTAAAAATTATGGTACCTAAGACCATTCCAGGACCATTGATAAAAAATATCAGAATTGCTTTGATTCCAGGGGGACCCCACATTTTAGCATTTATAAGACAGATTCTGATTCAATGTGATTCAAATCTCATTCAAAGCTACTTCACACTAGAATAGAATATCTTTTTTGAAATTTACAGCTTAAATAGCAAAATCAGTATTGTGAATTCTGTCTGCAACAAGGGATTATGCAAACTGAAATGAAAAGCAGTTTTGTTATTTCAAGCAACTGAGAAAAACAGATGGAGAGCATAAGCCAGAAGAATAAAATTATTTGGAGCACTGCAATTGTCAAGGACCTTACCTGACCGAAAGACTTACAAGCTCTCCCATTCTTTCTCCTCCTTAATGTGCACCTCCTTCAGCTATTAACATTATGATCCTTCCTTGAGCTAAAAGAGCACAGAAAATCCCTGAGCTTGGCATAGCCTTGGCATCTCAGAAATTAGTCCTATCTTTGTACTAGTGCCATAGAGTTACCTTTGAATCCCAACTTTCTGGCAAAAGATAGACAGTTTACTCCAAATAAGCAATGTGGAGAAGAAAAGTCATATTGCTGTTCCCTTCTCTCTGGTGCTTAACGTACAAGTGTCATGTATGTCCTCAGGACTTGGAAGTGGGTTTACTGATTGCATACTAACATGTTGGGAAAAACACTCTCGGCAATGTTAGTTTGGTAGTTTTCTTCTCCCAAAAGACCACAGAGCAGAAAGATGAACATTTTGTAACTCTCAGAGATTATCTGTGAACTGTGTTTAAGTTGTATTCATGAACAAGTAATACCCATGGAAGGGTTAACAAAGACATTATTACACTGCATGAGTTTTTAAATTACTGTATTTGCTTTTCATTTACACATGCATAACACCAACTAGAATAGAATATCAACCTCTTGAAGTTGTACTGTGTGATACCAGTGCAAACGAAATCAGAAGCTAAAATTCTGACCTTACAGAAGCAGCAGCATAAAAGATTACTTAGAAAGGCAATGGGAGCTGCAGAGAAGAGTGAAAAGGAAATGATTGTGTGGCCCAAATCTTAGGTATTGGTGGCAAATCAATGCCCCGGAATATGAATTGTTATATTGCCCAAGAAGGAACTGAGTCTGTTAGAAAAGTTTATTTTATTCCTGATCTCTCAAGATCTGTTCTCATTGCCACATTTAAATCAGACTATTTTTCAATCTATTCCTCATGCAAAATAAAAACAGGATGAAAAAAATGTATTTGCTGCTTTTTCTGAGTGTAGCTGAATCTGTAAGTTCCTTTTCACTTTCACTGCTTCCAGTGTTTCACAGCAAAGGAAAACCTGCACGCTCTAATCTGTTTTGCTCTTTTAAATACATTTTCCCTCATTACATACCATTCATTAAGGAAAGAATGCTTCTTACTCAGACAGGAAGGATTTAAATTGTAACTGACAAGGCTCTTTTTTTCTAGATGATTTTTCTTAGTCATAGGCAGGAGTGCATCAGTACTGGCAGAAGATGTTGATGAAGATCAATACATAAAATAAATACTTTGATTTTTCATCATGTTACAAATCTAGCCTCCAGACTTACATAAAGGTTGCACAACTGAGAGATGCAGGACCATTCATTTTAACAAAAGTACTTCCTGGAACAGAAAGAAACCCTCTTTCCTCCAGCAGTGCTGCCCACAAAGGCTGATTGAACAGAACACCAAGAGAAAATAATGCCACTGGGAGATAGGTTGGTGATTTTCAATGCAATTCTTGTTTTTGAAAGCTCCGTGGTGAAATGGTGGCAGGAACAGAGCCAGACTTTAAGCTAATCAATTGAATTGAATCATTTTCTTGTTTGCTTGCCTTAGAAATGTTTCCTAATGCACAAGGAGAAAACACTTGTTAATGAATGCTATGCAACACAGAGGGGAAAGCAATTGAAAAATGGTAGTATCTGAAAAAAATAAAGCAGAATGGGCATATAAAAAAAAACCTCTTTTTTTTTTTCTTTGTCAGTGTCAGGTTTAACTATGAAAAAACAGCCCCAGCACTGAAGCTCTCTGTCATGCTCTGCAGTTAAACCTGTAAAGTGTCACTGGAGACTTCTCAGTGAAACATCACAGTGTACTGGGAAAAGACAATCAGGACTTTGTGACAAATTCATACTTCGCTTGTT
This sequence comes from Pitta sordida, assembly GCA_013390025.1. Classification (NCBI taxonomy): domain Eukaryota; kingdom Metazoa; phylum Chordata; class Aves; order Passeriformes; family Pittidae; genus Pitta; species Pitta sordida. The sequence goes on along the minus strand of WEKX01013604.1, from coordinate 303,140 downwards.
TCGCTTATTCAAACTACAAGGGTATGGCCTTGCACAGTGTGTGTGCCTGTCTCAAAATGAGAAAAGGAAATTGGGAATAATCCTCTTCCTTTTCATCTCCCTCTTATTCTTTTTTTCCTCCATTTCTGCCAACATTTATAAATTTTTTTTTATATATTTATGAAAAACAGATGCAAATCTGAATGATTAAGAATGTAATGTGTTTCACTGTCTGTCATTCAAGTGACTTGTTAGTACTTCACAAATTACATCAAATACTAATGGCCATCTAAAATCATCTTTTCCTTGTTGTCTAGTTTAACGATTTATTTCAGATTTTTCTGCTTTCAGGATGATGATGGCTTAATATTTAATCATGGATTTCCAAATAGAAACAGCAAGAAGAAAATCTTACACTAATCTCACTGGTTTTAAAAATGACTGCTTTGTTTTAAACAAAACAGTGACCTTGCAAGAAAAGATGTAATTTTTCTGAGGGTGGTTTGGCATTTTCTGTTTTTAAAAAATTTAAAAGTTAAAATATCAATTTTAATTAATTGATTTTTAATGAAATTAAATTTAAAATTATCAATCAAATTGCCTGAAGTCGTGAGCAAAAAATTGTGGATTTTCCTTGCAGTGTACAAAGTTTGGGGGGGAATTCTGGTTCTTGGAAGAAAACCTGAAATACAGTGAATCCACTCTGTATCGCAACTTCTCCTTCATGACCTCGCCCATTTGCAATGTAATTTTTCGGCAGTCCGGTTCTGGGGATCTGCGATATTTTATACCCAGTGCATGCGCTCTGCTTCTCCTTTGCCGAAGGGTGGTGCCGGTTCTCCCTGTGAGGCGGGACGGGCCCGTCCCGTACCCAGCTCCCCGGGGGAAGGCGTGCGGGAGGGGGTCGGGGTTTCCCACTGTGCCAGGAGGAGGTTTCTGTTCCCTCGCCCTCTGGGACCATAGTGGCGGCGCTGCCTTGCTGCCTCTCCCGGCACCAGTGGATGTTAAAGGGAAAGAAACTTCAATACCGAAGCCCCGCCCCACCATAAGCACACAGGGTGTCTCAATGTTGCAAAGTTAAGGTTTTTCCAGGCTCCAAGAATGCTGACCAGAGCTCGGACACCCCTTCCCTGCTGCGGTGGCAGCGCGAGTGCTCGTGGGCAGGGTGAGCGCGCACAGAACGGCGCGTGCAGCAGGGATGGGCCGGGCCGGGCTGGGGCGGGAGGCAGCAGTGAGCACGCTGGGAGCACACACACAGTCACAGCAGCCGCTCAGAAACGGTTCCCTTTGCTCGCTTGTGCCGAGAGAGACAAGGGGAAGGAGCAAAGAATTGTTCACAGCCCTGCAGAGTTCTGGGTGGTGGAGCAATGGGCGTGGCCTGCATGCATATTAACGACCTGCAGTTCTTTGCGAGGTTAGGGTTTCGCGACGCCTTTGGCCTGTCCCTTTCCTCATGATGGAGGAGGTATAACTGTACTATATTTAGTAGTAATTTCACCCAAAGCTTCACTCTTTTGGGGTTAATTTTTGCGGTGGCTAAAATCAAAATGTTGGGGTTTGTGCAGGCTGTAAAAGTTTAGTAGTTTAGGACATCTTTAAGTGACTCTTGAAGAACTGATCACCTTACCCTTCAATATAACACAGAAAACTAGCCAATAAGAATTTGGATGTTAGAAAAAAGACAACCGACATTCTTTGGGAAAATTTTGCTAGCACAATTAAATATGCCGAACTGGCAACCTGAATATTTACTGTGATTTCTAGCAGCTCTGAGGCATGAGTGACAGTGTGTTGAACCATATTAAACTACACTAGTTGCTGGGAAGCTCTAGTATTTTGGTTCTCAAGCACTTCACAGATGAAATGTTTGGTGTAAATACATATTGCCTGTTTACACTCTTTTTCCGGATATAAAAGTCCTTTCATTTAGTACCTATGATATTCCAATGATGAAAAATTCTAGGAATAATTTCACATGCACAGCTCCTACTGCAAGACTTGCTAATTAAATCTCATGGTAAGTAATTAGCCTCTCAAGTGTTCTGGAATTACAGAAGTTGTCAGCAGTGCTGAGGTAATAATTATCATTCCTGACAGACCTATAAAAAACATAGCAACAAGCAAAGTACATCTGTAATTCAATGAACACAGAGGTTAAGTATTGTGGTATGGAGTTACATCTTTTACCTGTAAAATGTATGCCAAGCACAAGTGTAAATCCCCAGCAGAACAGCAGAAGTTATGTCCAAAGCAGTGAAAAAGAGATGCCATTTGATGATAGACTGTGATTTGACAAGATATTTTTATGGCATCATTTTAGATACATAGTGTAGTCCAAAAACATTTATTCACATATAGTCACAACCTTTTCCCCCAACCCCCAAAAATTGCATATATAGTCCCATAAATACCTGTTTATGCCTAAATATAGACACACAGACCTACACTTACCAAAGGTGAAAGTTATGCTATGTTTTAGTGTGTTGCCTTCTATTATAATAATACTGATCTTCCTTCTGCAATGATTTACAGATGACCAATGCAAAGTTAGAAGAACTAAATACAATACATCCCTGCTGCATTGTGACCTCTTCATTACAACCCCAGGGATTTGCGAGGAAAATTTCTCGAAATTCAGTTTCAGGCATCTGCGAGGTTTCCTCGCTGACGCACACACAGTGCCTCTGCTTTGCTGAGTGGTGGTGCCGGCGCTCCCTGTGGGCAGGGAGGGGCCGATCCCCTGGGGAGGATGCACAGGGAGGGCGTGCGGTTTCTCTGGCTCGCAATGACATTTAGAGGCCTGCAGCACTGTGCCCTGGTCCCTGATCCAGTCCTGTGTGTCTCCTGTGTGCTCCACTGAGACCCAGCGCAGCCCCACCACAAGACATGCCATTCCTTGTTACTCAAAGCCCAGGCAGTGCTGCCTCTACCGGGACCAGTGGATGTTAAAGGGAAAGAAACTCCGATACTCCCATAAGCGGCAAGGGGTGCCGCAGTGTTGCAAAGTTAAGGTTTTTCCAGGCTCCAAGAATGCTGACCAGAGCTCTGGGACACCCCTTCCCCACTGTGGACGCAGAGCAAGCACACGCAGACCAGCACAGGGCCACTGGGGGGGGAGCAGTGGCGTGGGGTTTGGGCTGCGAGCACACACAAAGGCAGCAGCCACTCAGAAACATTTCCCTTTGCTCCCCTGCACCGAGAGAGACCATGGATAGGAGCGGAAAATTGTCCGCAGCACTCCAGAGTGCTGGGGGGTGGAGCAATGGGCGTGACCTGCGTGAATATTAATGACCTGCGCGTCTTTGCGAGTTTGACATTTCACAAGGCCCCTGGCATGACCTGTTCCTCACAAATGATGGGGTATAACTGTATTAACAATGTTGTACGTGTGGCCAGACACTGCTTTTGTACCTTTAAGTATTAATCCATATATATATATCAGCAATCATAAGTATTCTTGTAAGCAAAATCTTGTACAGTACAGCCCCAGCCAGCAGGAAATATTGTTAACTGGGGTCAGATATTAAACAAAAGATTGCTTTATGTTTCCCATAGGAAGATGTGACATGAATTAAGGAGGGCACCATAACATTTATACATAAAATGTCATTATCTGGGTTGAAATTTATAAAAATATTTACCAAAGAAATGTAAGCATGGGAAATTTTATCCCTTTGTGTTTTTCCTCTCTTAAAACTACAACCAGTAGGAAATGGCATTTTGTACAGAGAAAATAGAGGAATTGTTCATAGTGACTCCAGCAATTCTTTAGTATTCACACTACAAATGAACAAGGGATCTCCCAGCAGAGATCCTGCATGTCTGATTTCATTTTAGCTACAAAAAGAAAACCTGTGGTGTAAACACATGACATATCGTGCTGAAAACGGTAACTGGGCTTGTATTTGACACAGGTGAAGAGGGAAAGACAGGAGTGAAAATTTTACATGGCTTACAAGTTTCTTTCACGTGTTTCAAGTACAAAGCAGAGCTTCTCTTCATTTGTACTTAATGGAAACTATGGTAGCTAACAGATGTTATGATGCCTGCAGAAAACAACAAATTAGGATCACCAGACAAGGGAATTGTTAGTCTCTGAAATTAGACAGAATACGGCAGTTGCTCATTTCCTATAACCCAGTGTTACTCAAATCACATCTAATGACTGGGGACAAGAAATATACTTGCAGATCACAATAGCAAAAGACATTAGGCTCAATAAAGGGCAAAACAAGGTCTACAAATAAAGGGCAAAACAAGGTGTACTTCTAAAAAATGATTAGACATGCAGAAAGGAAGTGATATTTTAGACAGCCAAATATAGGTAAGCAAATATAGTACTTGGAACAATCAATACAAATAAAGTTAGAGAAGATTTTCACACTATTTTTGTTAGGAAAGGGAGGTTCTTCAACCACGGGAAAAGTAATTGAAAGAATCAGAATAAAAGAAAATTATACAAAAGCATATTCATCTTTCCTGTTACTAACTCTAATAATCAATTCCAAGAAAATTACTACAGGATGTTGAAATGCTAGTCCAAATAAAAAGACTAAATATCGTTACTACTCTTTTCTTTCAGGTGGTAAAAATGATGATTGTGGTTGTGCTGACATTTGCCATCTGCTGGCTGCCCTACCACATTTACTTCATAGTTACTGGAATCTACCAGCAATTAAATCGGTGGAAATACATTCAGCAAATCTATTTAGCCAGTTTTTGGCTTGCCATGAGCTCTACAATGTACAATCCCATTATCTACTGCTGTCTTAATAAGAGGTAAGAGCTAATTATGAAACTATGTGCTTAACTTCAACAAGGACATAAATGGCTTAAATGAGATAAAAGACAAGAATTCTCACTAAATGGTTTTCAGTTATATATATTATATAAATATATATATATATATAATAGTGGGATAAAAAACAAAATGCTAAAAAACTTTCTTCAGCTTTGTACTTGAAATGAATCCCTTCCGGTAAATACTTAAGCCTACTTAAAACTTCAGAGCAAATTCCAGTTTTTTGAAACCAAACCATCCTATTTCCATATTTCTGTTCCTATTTCCATATGCAAAATTTAGAAATCTACAGCAGTTTCATATATTTTGGCTTGCAAAACATTAAAATAATACTAAATTAAATATTGTTTGATAGCAGCACATGCTGCTCTGAATTTCAAAGGCACTGCACCTCTAGAGTTTGGTGAGGTGTCGCAGATACAGTCGGGTCTCCTATAACGTGGACCTGAGGTCTTAATTGGGATATGCGTAGCCCGACTTCCACGTTGAATGGCCGCCGCGCCACTGCCACTACCACCTGTGCCCCACCCCCAGCCCCCGCCACCGTCACCCACGCCACTGTCGCTGCCTGTGCCGTCCCTGCTGCCGCCCACACCACCACTGCCACCCGTGCCGCTGCCTGTGCCGCCGCCACCACGGCAGGTCGCACACGCACAGTTGCAAAACTACATCACGAAAAAATCCTGCCGCTAAGACCTGAAGCCGCAATATGGGGGGCGTGAAGTGTGACAGGGCCGACTATATTTGCTAGACTGAGACTACTGCATTGCAGAATGAGCACACGTTCATTTCAGCTTGTAGGACCAGGATCTAAACAAATATCATCCTGGCCATCCTTTTCTTAAGGCTTCACTTTAGTACAGTGCTAAGTGTCTCCCACCTGGTATGTGGGAGACCCAGGCTCGATTCCTGCCAGGGACACAGTTTTAAGAGTTGGACTCGATGATCCTTGTGGGTCCCTTCCAACACAGAATATTCTGTGAATATTTCTTAATATTTCTTCTAATACATATTACTGGGTGAAGATCATGAAGATCACCAAGAACAACAAATCATTCCACAAATTCAGTCAATATGAATCAGTATTGAATAAGTAATCTCAAGTATTATTTGAAATCTCTTTCAAATTAGCAGCCAGTGTCAAGTTCAATTACTGACAAGCTTTATACAAATTTTGCAAAATTCCTAAACTGCACTAACGATCACGCAAAACCTGACAATGGGAATCTAATTGAAAGTGAAGTGAACAAATCCTGATGAAATGTTATATGTGTAAAACCACTAGAATCTTCCTCATTGATGAGGAATTTATGAGGATTAACATTCATGATCTTCTAAAAAGACAAGGTATTATCTCATTTCATACTGTCTTCTTCTCCTTCTGATCACTAAAGAAGAGGTAAAGTTTTAGCATGCCAGAAAAAAAACTAATTAAAATGGCAAATTTCATAATAATTCCAACAGAAAACAGCTTTCAGTGTGTCTCCAGTGTCTACAAAATCAAAGGCAAGGAAGAATGAGACCCCAAAATTTCTTGGTTACTACCATAAACTTCTAAAACAATCCCATTTTCTTCAAAAACTTTTTATGGCTCAGTTACAAAAGAAGATATTAATAAACATTAATATCTCTGATGTGGCTTATGTTGACACTCATACACTGGATTAAAGAATACAACCAAAGAAAAATCATTAATTTTGAGACACACTAAAGGTCACTCTGTTCAGAATTTAATGCAAAAATTAAATACTGGTGACAGTTTTATTATACAGTCTGCCCTCTTCCACTTCGCGCCCCCCAGATAGCAGCTTCACATCTTTGAGGCGTGATTTTTCATCAGTTAAGGAGGCTTGTTTTGGGATTGCTCATGCGCGACCTGACACGCATGAATTCAAAGTAGGCAGCCATGAATATGCAAATTCCCTGCCCCCCCCTGCTGCCACGGCCACTCGCGCCAGGGAGGCTTGAGGGTGGTTCCCGGGCCAAGGAAGCACGACAGCAAGCCAAGCCGGGCACCCTCCCTGAGCCAGCCATGGCAGAGCTGAGCCGGGTGTGCACTCCTCCTGCAGCAGCTCAGCTTGGCTCGGCTTGGCTCAGCTCAAGTGCCACACACCCCGTTCCCTTCGGCTCAGCTCCGAGCAAGGAGGCTTCATGCAGTTATGAAAGATTTACACACCCTCAGGTTAGACGTGGTGTCCAAGAGTTTCTTGGGGTCTAGACCAGGTCTAACCACCCAGAGAGACACCGGGACAGCAACATGGGCGGCTTCCCACACCTGTGTCCCCGACCAAGTGGCAAAGGGGTTTTTCCCAGTGTGGGGTGGCTGTGGGCACATGGAAGCACTGACACAAACACTAACACGCAGCAGGGCAGTGCCGAAACAGCACCAGAGTGCCGGGGGTGGTGTGAGGGTGTGGGGCAAATTTGCATATTAATGAGCTGCCATTCTACGTGGACAGAGGGCTTCGCAGGAGATGGACAAGGCCCATGGTACCGTGGTATAGGAGACCCGACTGTAATTAAGTTCCATATTGAAATCAAAAAGCTGGAACGTCTGCTTCCTTTTCGCTTAGTAGGAAAATAAAGCTTTTTACTAGGAGTCACAGAATCACAGAA
>WEKX01013604.1:263941-294839 GCA_013390025.1 Pitta sordida | reverse complement strand
GGATGGGTGTCACATTGGCCAATTTCCAGTCTTGTGGCACAACACCAGTAAGCCAGGACTGTTGGTAGATTATGCAGAGTGGCTTGGCGAGTTCATCTGCTAGTTCTTTCATGACCCTCGGGTGGATTCCATCCGGTCCCATAGACTTATGAGGGTCCAAGCCACTCAGCAAGTCTCTGACTACCTCCTCTTGGATTACAAGGGGGTTATACTGCACCCCAGCTCCTTCCATGCCACTGCTGATCCAGTTTTCTTGCGGGCAGTTTGTTTTGTTATTAAAAACAGAGGCGAAGTGTGCATTGAGTATTTCTGCTTTTTCCTCGTCTTTGGTTACTATGTTACCCTCTGCATCCAATAGGGAGTGGAGGCTGTTACTGCCTTTCTTTTTACTGTTAATGTACTTATAGAAGCTTTTCTTGTTATCCTTGACAGAGACAGCTAGGTTGAGTCAGATCAATTCATGCAGTACTATTAGCTCTGCTGGATTTAGGATCAGGCAGAGTTATAACATCTAACCCCAGCCTAATCTTACAGGCTAACTAGGATATTACTTACATATCTAGATAAAGAGAACATTAAAAATGAAGAAAATACATACCCTGAATTAGAAAGAGGATGGAAGGTGCCAAGAAAAGTAATGCAGTTTAAGCATGTTTAGGGTTTATATTTGCCTTCACTAAATCCATTGCCAAGTTCTTTTGGTGTTTTTTCATAATGGGGACAGCATGGAAACAGAAGAACACTGAATTGTAAGCCCATTGTTATCATGTCAGACCTCCATGGCAAACTTAAAAAACTGAGGAGGAAAGAAAGTTACATCTGTGAGATCAGTTATCTTTAACTGAAAACTTAATTTAAATTTTTAGTTGCAGTCATCCCTGGGGTAGTTGAACCATTGCTCTGAATAGTTTACAAACAGGATAAATAACACAGCTCATTGTTGAGACAAAACAAGAGAAGACAAGAGAGGGAGTCTGATAAGCTTTAGATCTAGGTTAAAGGTGGTTTTTTCCAATTACACATAAATATACAGGGAATTGTTTTCTAATACATATATTAAACTTCTGGAAATGCATACACACAAAAAGTTACAATAGTCTTTATAGTAAATCTCTGCCTCTGAATTGGAACAAAATAATAAAATTCCCATTTGTATAGTGTTCATTTTCAGATTTCAGCTTTCTAGGATCCTCTTTAAATGTTAAAATATTTTCTAAATATTTTAAATTAACAATTATTAGTCGTTATGTCATTACATCCTTCCCATGTAAGTATCTCTGTGAGACAGGAAAACATAGAAGGGATACTGAAATCTGGAAACTGGGATGGTATTTTAGAGAAAAGAATGTTGCAAAGTTTCTTGTTGAGAGAAGACAAAAATATAGGTGCAGATTTCATCAGCATCAAATCTAACAATTTCTGTCAATACAGTTCTATGAAGGCTGGTATTTGTTTGTTTAGGCACAGGCAAAAGACAGGAAATTTCTTAACAGGAAAACACCAATGTTCAAATGCAGGGAAAACATATACAAAATCAGAAAATGAAATAAGCTGTTATCACTATCTTTTTTTACTCTACTCATGCTCTAGTCAAGGAAATTCCCACTGACTTCACCACATTCAGGGCTGGGGGCAGGATAACTAGCTGAGTCTAGCACAGTGTAAGTTTCCTGATGAAGGCCTGCGGCTGGCTCTTGCATACACAGGCTTTCACCAAGCATCTTTCCTCCTAGGTTCCGAGCTGGCTTCAAGCAAGCCTTCCGCTGGTGCCCCTTCATTGAAGTGTCCAGCTATGACGAGCTAGAGCTCAAGGCAGCCAGGTTTCATCCCACTCGGCAAAGCAGCCTATATGCTGTGTCCAGGATGGAGTCCAGTATGACAGTGGTGTTTGACACTAATGATGGAGATAGCATGCACACCAGTCACAAGAAAAAAGCAGCTTCAAGGGACCTGAATTTCAATGGCTGTTCACAGAGGGATTCCAAGAATGTCTCTACAGCCTCAAGTCTCATCAGTTCACTGCACACATCAGCAGATGTTTATTCCTAAAAATTTCACAGTAACAGCCGCCAGAAGATCAGCACTGGACAATCCTCTCCACCATATTCATACCACAGGAAAGTAAACTAGATACCATGGACAAACTCTACCTATAAGTGTTGTGAAACTTGGACATCACTTACTTTTTTGCGCTGGAGAGAAAGAGGAATATGACAACATATGTATGCCTCAGTCCAAAAGCACAGTTATACCATACACATAATATTGTTTGTAGGGATTATCTAAAATAAACCAATGGCATAAAAAACATTGTTTCAGTTACATCTCACTTGTGGAACTTACTGAAATGTAACAGGCTTCTTTATTTACTGAAGCTGAAATGTATGATGTTTTCTATCATGAGTCTATTAATTCTACGGTAACAAAGTTACATGGGATTTGATAAAAACTGTCTTTATAATGAAGATCCAATGAGACCCAAGTATATTAAATTGCTTTACAATTTAGCCCATTCCCAGGTAAATGGGCAAAAACATATGAATAACCTTCAGCTCTGTCTGCAACAGTGTCATTTTTCAAATAGCTGTGAAAAAAGGTTTTTATTAAACGTGACAGCATGACTAAGAGATTAAGTAGAATTCTACCAAGATTTCATGATTTTGAACATTATATTCCAATGAAATGTGTACTTTCAGGAGACTATATTGCTTTGATGAATATTCTATAGCTTTGTGTCTTAGTGTTAAGCGTAAAGTATGTTCCCAGTCACCTTAACAGAACCTTTCAGATTGACTTTAGAAAGGTCAAAATATTTTAAACTGGAGATTCACATATAAGAAAAATACACTGTGGCAATGGACTCTTCTCTGCAGAAGATAAAGTAATGTGTTTCACTATGAGAACCTTCAGGAGGAAAAAAATATTTGGGCTATTTTCACAAATTTTCCATAGGTTGGTGCATGTAAAAATACTCCTCTGCCTGCATCTGAAACCTGCTAGGCATTATTACATAGACACTTTCCCACCAAATTCCATCAAAATCCACTAACCATCACCACTGCAAAGAAAGCTGAATGTAGCTGAAAAAAAGGAGCAGAGAGTAGCCTTTATTTCAGTTAGATGACTGTGTTGGTTGCATGGATCAACTGGTTGTGTGAATGTTTGTTCTCAAACAGTTAATCAAAACCTAAGCAAGAGCGTGAATGTTTTCCTGAGCTAGGCAAACCAGCACAGGGCAGTACATCTGTCTGAACCCAATACACTACCAAAGCTGAGCGAGTTGGCATTAGTCCACATTCATTCACAGTGACTGGGGATAATCAGAATTGTGACAGTGAGCATATCATAAGAGAGTAGTAACAAGAATCCTGTTTGTATTGTGATTCATCTGTATAGTCAACTGCTATATTCTGTTAAGTGTAATTTGTATTAGTATTGTGATTTCAGTGCACTGTGGTACCATTTACTAAAGCAAAGTCCTGCATAAGATAAAATACCCTCAAATTATAAACCTGGTATATTGAACCCTCCACACAGAGAATAACTGAAGACCCGGGTCATAGAGTATTGTACTCTGATAACAATGTATCACAATTCCAGACTCACACTTTTCCTGTCCAAGTCCTGATCTTAAATCCACTGAAGCAAAGAACTCTGTCCATTAATACCTTTATTTTTAATTGCCAGTCCATGCTTTTCAACAGAATAGGCTGTGTTTCCAAAATAATCAACTCTTTTCCATCATGCCATTGTTGTGCTCACTTTTCCTTCCTTTTCTTTTTTAAAGTCTGTAGTAATCCAGCAAGTGTCACAAAACGACTATCAAATACTTCTAATTTTTTTCCCCTAAAATACTCTGATTTAAGAACTTAAAAATCTTCATAAGGTGTTTATCAATTCCATTGAGAAGATTCAGGATAGCTACACACAGAGAAATAAATGACCCTAAGCATATTAACCTGATGGTGATGTATTGCAAATACAAGCTGTGAAATCCTCTGTCTGCTCATGTACAGTTTTCGAGGAACATACCTAGAGAAAATACAGTCGGCCCTCTTGCACTTTGCACCCCATATTGCAGCTTCAGATCTTAGCGGCATGATTTTTTAGCTATGAAGGAGGCTCCTTTTAGCACCTGTGCATGCGTGACCTGCCACCACGGCGGCAGCTTGACCAGCAGCTCGGCCGACCGTGGCATTCCGGCGGCAGCTGTGGCGACTCAGCCATGGCAGCTCTGCTTTGCCACCCCCCACCAGGCTCCGCCGCATCCCAACCCCCTCCCAGGCACAGCCAGGGCTCTGCCACTTCAGCACCCCCCTGGCATGGCCACCACAGCAACCGATACACAGCAACACAGTGCCAAAACAGCACCGGGAAGCCGTCTGAGGGTGCATGGCAAATTTGCATATTAATGAGCTGCCATTCAACGCGGAAGTAGGGCTTCGCGGAACCTGATGAAGACCACGGGTCCACGATATAAGAGACCTGACTGTACATACTTCTAAATAAACTTCTTTTCTAACTATTGCTATTACAAAAATCAGTGTTGACAAACACCAATACACAATATAAGTTTGAACAATATGACCGTAGTGAGATTAATTTATTGTTTTTAAATGTAGAATATAAGTTTGAAAAAGCTGCACATAAAAATACAGCATCATAAATGTTCAAAACACCAACTTCATATAATTTTTATGTTTCTTGGTTGATAAATATTAAGAAAGCAATGGTGGCCTCCTCATACTTGTATCTTCAGTGAAAAAATTTTGCTTTACTATGTGTTTTATGATATGTGGACCTCCTGGACCACAAATCCATTCATAATCTCACTATATTTTGGTGGGGAGGTGTGTCAAAAACACTCTCACTATTCCTGTAATTCTACACTGAAGTTACAGGATATTCCTGTATAACAAATGAAAAAATCTGTGCTTGTAATCACAGCATTGCTTTAAGAATACATTACAGTGATACATGGTTCAAATCCAGGTCTCTTTCTCAGCCTCAGAAAACATGCAGGGTTACACAGTGTCGTGGTTTCTCATGGTGCTGAAAATGGACAGCTAATAGGAAAGGGAAAAAAAACCCTCTTCTCTTTTCATTCTTCTCTCTCTCTCTCTCTGCTAGTTTATTTTATTTTGTTTCTGGCTAGCAAACCACTCTCCTGGAAAGGAAGAGGGTGGAGTGGGGGGGTGGGCGAGGGCTTTTAAGGCTTCAGAGAGCTGGACATTCCTCATCTGGTGCTTGGTGCAGGGAAAAAAAGCATCTTGCAGCAAAAGCTTCAGGACACCAGCAGAATTGCAAGCAGGTTTTTCTGCCTCACCCTCCTTCCCTCTCCCTCCAGGTTTTTTTTTGCCTGCATGCCCCAGCAAGGCCCTGTGCCCCACTGGTTCCCTTCCCCCTCCCCCGCTCCCCTTCCCTGTTTCTCATTATCCCCTCTGTCCTAGTTTAGGGTTTTTTTGCTGCTCGGGCAGCAAGGGGGTTAACAGCTCAGCTCTCGGCTCAGTCACTGCCATGGCATTCAAGGCTATAGAGATAGAGACGTCTCTGTGAATAACATATTTGGGAGAGAAGAAAAAAACCCTTAGTAGCAAGATGTAGGGTGCCGGCTCAGAACCTGCGTCGAGAAGCTGAAAGCCCGAAGGCCCCCAGGCCCACGAGAGAATGGGTAGGAATGCTCTTCCAGGCATCCCACTGCTGCTCATGAATTGGACGGACCATGGTGTAAACCTATGGACTAGAGAGAGAGGAACCAGTGATGCAGAATCCATCTAAGCCATGACTGAAGATGGAGGAATCATGCTGCAAGCAGCTGCAGATGTTTTTCGGAGCCCAGAAACACATGTGTGGAGCTGAGAGCTCAGCAGGGATCCTTCGGACAGACGTTTTGTGCATTGTGGTAGGATCTGGACTGTGTACTTTGGGATGGGCTCATTATGATGCAAAAAACAGCCAGTAATTAAAAGCTGCATCCTGGCTGTGACTTTTCGGACTACAGAGAATTTCAGAAGAGCTGTCGTCCCCAGGTCGAGATCTCACTTGGGAAAGGGTCATGCAAGACTTTTCCTCTCGTGAGAGAGAGAGAGAGAACTTTATGGAAGGGCAGAGAGATGGTTCCTACCCTGGATCTGGTCAGAAATACCAACTTGCCTGGTTTACCCCTACCCTATGTTCCCCCTTTGTCTCCTGGTTGAAAAAGGGAATATGAGATCTGTTGTAAGAGAAGGAGGAGTGGGGGGAAAACGTTCCCTTTTAAATGATGCTTCCTTGGCAGTTCTGATCTTGTTAGTTAGTAAATAAATCCTTTATATTATTTACTTGTAGTTTGCCTTGCTTTTTTGCCTGTGACCTGTTTTATTTTCCAGTTTTTCCTCCAGGAGTGGTTGTGGGTGAATCTCTGGCATCCAGCCAGGGTCAAACCATGACACCCTCCTTAACTGCGAGAACACCCCGTTTTTTCCCTTGCGACCCCCTCCCCCCCCAGCGCCACCTGCCGGCCAGAGAAGAGCCACTGCAGCTCCTGCCCACTACAGCGCCCCCTGCTGCATCCTGGTGGTACAACACCTGGAACATCATTTTCAAGGGGAAAAGACCTCGGGGTGGGAAAATTAGGGATTGTTGTTGTCACTGATTTATATGTGACTAGTTTACCTTCCTTTTTCCCTGGTTCTCTTCCTCGACATTCCTTAACCACTATGCATTCAATTTTCAATATACATTAGTAAAGTTGGTGTTTTGACCTCTGGCTAGTTTCTTGCCAATTAATAATCACACTTATTAGCCTCTAATGGGCACACACAGTTAAACAAGTAGCACAGCAAAAGCTGTGATTGGCAGCAGATTCCATTTGAATCATTATTTCTGAATAAACATTTTCAGTATATGCCCTGGTCACTATAAAATACCTTACAGGCCTACAGACACCCCTCATTGACTGTAAAGGAAATCAGCTCACCCTCAGTTTGTGACAGTAAGACTGCTTACAATAGTAGCCAGTATGCAGAGTACATGTTTCTGTGGGACTGCTGGTACAGCACTGTAGCAGTCTCGTGTCTGCACTGCCCTCACATTCTTTACTTTTGCTAATAGGTGAGTTAAGGAAAACAGGCAGATAGAGAGCTAGCTTCCTACTGAGAGCAGCAGGATAACACAGGCCCCCCTCAGTTCTTCACAGTTATCTCATCTGTCTCTTTTTCCCACTAAGATGGCCTCATTCTTCACAATGTTTTCGCATCAGAGCATGCGCAGTACCTCTGCTGCAGCAAGGCGTGGCACTGGCAGTCCCCAAGGGGCGGGACGAACACACTTTGTGGGCATGGGGGGCGATGCTTCTGGCTCACTTGAGAACCGCCCATAGTTTGCTGCCTTATGAGTGTTGGAGAGGTTACACAGCAGGGAAGGCTTACAGCACAGTGTAAGTAACTTATTCCATCAGCTCGCCCTGGGGCCACGCCAGCACCCAGTCAACCAGTGGTGCCACTTCCCCCCAGCGCTTGTGGCACACCCGCTCCCCTGCCCCCCGCCTCCTCCGGGGCTCGCAGTTCATAGGCGCCACCCCACCCACTCCACCACTTGTGGGGCTGGATTAGCATTAGCTAACCCTAACTCCAGCCCTAGCCTGGCCCCGCAAGGGGTGAGGGGAGGAGGTGGCAAGCTCATGGTGTGGGGGGAGGCACTGTGAGCCCCAGAGGAGGAGGGGGAGGTGCCTCCGGATCTCATGGCAGCAGTGGTGGCAGGTGGCAGAGAACCACAGGAATGACTGTATAAGCCAATTTTCCTTTGTATGTTTCATCTACGTAGTAAGCATTTGAGCAAACTTGCCTTTGAACTTTGTCATACTTTTACAAATTGCTATTAAAACTTTTGTCAATAACTTTGATAGTGATTCTTGAAGCTCGCATGACAAACTGGCATAGTCAGCAGAATACTAAATCAGAATTCGCAACAGTCTTCCATGTAAAGGCATGATCTTGAGAGGAAAACTGAACTCTGAGCAATGTCAGGGTACTCAGACAAGATGCATTCAGTAGATTGCAGCCTGTATCTCTTCAGCAGTCCACTTAAGGCTTATTGTCATGATTGGGAGGCAGTGGCAGACCTGCAGAGCATGAGCTATTTGCAGCATGTTTATGTCTGATAACTAAACGTGCTCTTTGAGGAAGGTCACTGATAAATACTAATATATATTTTTAAAAATAACATACTAAAGTAACTAATAGAGAACAGGAAAGCAAAATGGGTTTTAGAAGTTGGTGCTTTTGTCTAAATAAAATTCAGGTGGTTTGGATGTGGATGTTTCTGTTTTAATATAGGTGAATTTCTTTCAAAGCAGTGAAGAAGAACTGATAAAAATTTCAAAACCTTTCAGGCTGTCCTCTCCAGGAACTACAGAGCTTGGAGAAACACTCATTTCTTTTGCATTTATTTGAGGCTGTTGAAGTGCCCCACATCTGGTAGAAATCTAAATCTCCTCTATTTCTTCCCATAATTCAAGAAGAGCCAATTTAGAGTCTAAAAAACTAGGGGCTTTTTGTTAGTGAATACCTCCACATATTGCTACAACAGATGCAGGAGATATTTCTTAGGATGCACCACTGCTTGCAAAAATTGTGCAAGTTCCTTGTATTAAATAATGGATTTAGTTCAATTTGTGTCTTCCTGTTTATGAGCAGATTCAAGTGGTTCTTTGTTCATAATTCAAAATGATCTGTTGAGAGCAGTCAGAGATAATTCTTTATCAGACCATGAGCAGTACAAAATGTTTTCCATGGGTTCATATATCACAGGGGATACTGTTACTGGCTAATTGAATTACCTCTCTCCTATCTATAAAACTGAAATATGCAATATTGGCTTACAACTGAAATCAGATTTCCCAAAGCAAAGTGTTACACTTACAAATACCAAACTTGCCTGTTAGGACTACTCTGTAACATAGCCTTTGGAATCCCAAGTTTTGAAGCAGCAAATTTTTCACTGCAATATTTGTGACGCAAAGAGAAAAAGGGACACCAGAAACAGTCACCTGAACTATATATCCAGAGAACCCTTCCTGTTGCCCACCTTGCTTGGGTTTACATGCTTCAGATTTATTTCTTTTAAATCTAATAATTTGATCAGTAGGCATTCACCCATGGACTCCTACAAATCTGTTAACACTTCAAATACTCATCAGCTCTTCTACAGTAATCCCTCTGTACTTCACAGCTCAAATTTCGCAGCTTCAATTCTTCATGGTTCCTTCCCCCCAAAGATGTCTTTGTCTTCCCTTGGCCAATGGCAGGGGTTTCTGTGTTACGTGAGCACAGGACAGCTTGCATGCTCAGTGAGTACCTGCGCCGTGCGCTGGGGGGCTGCTGTGGTTTTACCATGGCTGGATGCCAGAGATTCACCCACAACCTCTCTCAGAGAAAAAAAACTGGGAAAAAGGTTTATCACAGGCAAAACAAGACAAGCTACAAGTGAGGAATATAAGGGATTTATTTATTAACTAACAAGATCAGAGTTTAATATGAGAAGCATCATTTAAAGGCAACCTTTTCCCCCCCACCCTCTCCTTCTTCTAACATTAGATCTCATATTCCCTTTTTTCCTCCAGGAGACAAAGGGGGAACAGGGGTAGGGGAAAAGCCAGGCAAGTTGGTATTTCTGACCAGTTTTAGGGTAGGAAATCATCTCTCTGCCTTTCTATAAAGTCCTCTCTCTCATGAGAGGAAAAGTCTTTCATGACCCTTTCCCAAGTGAGATCCCAACCCAGGGGTGACAGCTCTTCCATTCTCTGTTGCCCGAGAGCCACAGCACAGGATTCAGTCTTTTAAGCACTGGCTTCACTGCTTCATTATAAGCCCATCCCAAAGTACATAGATCAGATCCTACCATAATGCAATTCTTTTGCAAAGCGTCTGTCCAAAGGATCTCTGTCAAGCTCTCAGCTTTCGCTCTGTGTTTCTGGGCTCTTAAGACATCTGCAGCTTCACAGCACGATCCTCCATGTTCAGCGTGGCCTCAGGTGGATTCTGCACCTCTGGTTTCTCTCTCTCTCTATTCCATAGGTTTGCAGGCAGACAGTCTGCTTCACTACGGTCCATTCTACAAGCAGCAGCAAGACACCTGGAACCCTTCCTATCCCTCCTCCTGCCAGCCTGGCCATGGTGCCTTCATGCTGCTCAGCTGCTCACAGACTCCTCTCCAGCCATCTTCTTTTCTGTTTCTACTTTTTTTCCTTTTTTAAATATATTATTCACAGAGGCGTCTCTATCTGCTCCATGACCTTGGTCTCTGTGGCAGAGACGGAGGCCCAGGCAGGAGCTGTTTTCCTCGCTGCCAGAGGAAAAAACTGCCTAGACTAGGATAGGGGTGAAACCAACATGCCCCATGGGGCAGGGGGACAGCACCTCTTGCTCACTCGGGGGCCATCCAGAGTTTGCTCACTTATGAGTGTTGGAAAGATTAAATGTTGGGGAGGCTTTATAACATGTGTCAATGGTTTATTACAGCTGGGAGTGGCTTCATTTACATATGTATTTTCCGCTTCTTCATGGAAATCAACTTTCACAGGACCTTCCCAGAATGAACTACCCTGAAATTCAAGGCATTACTGTACAACATTGCCCACAAATTCATATGTGAATGAGAGCACAATAAATCAATCCTGCAGACATTATACACACCAAGACTTTAGGCAAGCTTCTTCCTGAATGCAAGGGACAAATTCCTTGAGAGGACCTCCAGGTTTGGTGAAGGACACCCCATGGTCATAGAACCCAATGTTTTTCTGGTGGCACCAGCCCTTAAACCATTTATTAAGAGCAAGAATCCTCCTGCTGCTTTCAGAGTCTGATCCTGCCATTATAGGGACAGAACAAAAGACTACCTGCATTTCTGTCCCACTGATCAATTGACCAAGTTGCTTAAACCCCTCCCTAATCTCTCTGGATCCCCTCTCTTTGATCTCGTCACTGCCAGCCTGGATGACCAGCAGGGGGTAATAGTCTGAAGGCTGAATTAGTTTTGGCAACCTCTCAGCAATATGCCCTACCCGGGCCCCAGGGAGGCAGCAGACCTCCCTGTGGGATGGGTGCAGTCGACCCTTCTGTTCCCCTCAGAAGGGAGTCCCTGACAACAACTACCGTCCTTTTCCTTTTGAGACTGGAGGTTCTGATTTGCTGGGAGAGGTAGTTCCTAGAGGTTTACTAGGTGGGGGGCCTCCTTCCTTGTCATCCTTGGGATCCCCAAAATCTCGAACCCCAATCCTGTTTTGTAGGGGTAACTCGTAGGGTGGTATCTGAAAGGGTGGTGGTAGTGGACAGGAGAGGGATACCTTACCCCCACAGGAGGAGATCTGTTCCCACTCCCCCTCATCCTTGAGGTTTCTTTCTCCTACCTCTTATTGAGGAATGTGAGGTGCTTGTGGATGCTCAGGCACCCAAGAGTCCCCAGAGGTTGGGAGCACACTGCCCCCCAGTTCTATTTCCCTTGCATTACCTTGATCATTTCGCAGCCTTTCCACCTCGCAGTTCTACTCAGTTATCATGGAGAACAGGTCATTTACCAGCTCACACTGGACACAGGTGTTTTGCAGGCTATCCTCCTGGTCAACAATCAGGCTCAGACATTCCCTGCAGCCAGGAGTCTGGACAGCCACATCCACTGACAAGGGGGTAGTTTGGGTCTGAGCCTCCCTTGTGGCTTTGGCCATGGCTTTCATCCGTCTGGTTCTGGCCATGACTGGGAGGGGGAGGAAGGAGAGACAGCACCTGCCAAGACCGCATCTGCTACCCTGCCCGCTTGCCCTGCCCATGCAAACTGCCACGCTAACTGCTTCTTAATTGCTTATTTACAAGCCCCTGCAGTTGCCCAAGCCCCCTGCAGTTAATGTCCCTGTATGCCTTGCCCCTGTTCACTGCACTCCCAGGAGAGTTAATGGCTTAAGTACTGACACATGGGAAGTCTTGTCTGCCCGGCATCCCCGGCCCAAAAGTCCTACAAGTTCAAGCTGGTCCCCGGTGTCTGGCGCGGCCCCGGCGCTGGTCCAAGCCTCCGGCAATGGCCCCCCAGCGTAGCGAGTCTTGGGACCAAAGGGTGCGCCACACAGCTGCCCAGTGTCCCCGGCCCAAAAGTCCTACAAGTTCAAGCCAGTAATGTGGCTTTGCCTTGACCTGGAGCTATACTCAGCAGGGCCTTACACTAGACAAAGGGAGCTTTTTATTCATAAATGCATTCTAATACATCCACAGACTTCATTAATTTCATTTGAGTTTGAAACCTTAAACACATTTAGACAAGTGTATTGTCAAGAAGTGTGTGGGCTAGGTGAGGTGACCCACGTGGAGCAGTTCTCCTGGAGATTGGCAAATTTAACAAGGAAGAAAGGAAGTGATCACAGAATCATAGATCCATTATGATCTTCACTTCTCACCCTAAGCCCTGAACCCCAGCACTCTCAGGGCTACTAAGCAATGCAATTGCTGTCACCTAACCAGGCTATGTAGGGGTGGCAGAACCAGTACTAAGTGAGGAGAGACAGCAAGCCTAACAGCTTGTCCCTAGGCCCAAAACTACTTTGCACAGCTTGTTAGGCATGTAACCACCCTAAAACTGATATGAAATACAGACACTTCAGAGCTAGCAGCAGATGAGCTTAGGTACGACAAATAGCGCAGACATGTCAACACAGAGTTCTGGGAGGGATAAAATTCACTTAGAAATTACCAAATTACCAAATCAACACACTACCAAGGCAGGATCATTTCTGATATCCCTAATAATACACTTCTACTCATAGTACATGTAGTTACCTCCACATTATCAAGCAATTGTTGTCCTAGCGTATACCAAGGGAAAAAATCAGTCTAACCATCTATCAAGTTCTAAAAGGAGGAAATGGTAAAACTTCTCACATATCCTACCTACCTCTCATCTTCCTGCCATAACAAGATCTCCTTGTTTCAACTCAGAAAAAGCCTGACTCTGTGGCCATGAGAGAGTTGTGATGCAACCAGACAGATTTCCCAGCATGGCTGTGCCTCTACATGCTCTGACATTAAGAGCACCACAACTCTTCCCAATGTAGATCCAAAGACCTGAAAGAGTGTCCTGGTTTAGGTTTTTTGCTCCTCTGGCAGCGAGGGGGTTAACAGCTCAGCTCTTGCATATTACACAGAACTTCCTGGAAACAGAACAAATAATATGCAGATACCCACACAAGGGAACAAGAAAGTCCCTGCCTGAATGATATTTATGAGTTTCATCCACAGAAAAGAACTATGCAATTTCCCAGTGCACCTTGGCCTCTCAGCAGTGGTTCTGGGGTCCATTCACATAGCTCATATCCTTGCAAGAATTTTCAAGTGATATAATACCCAACAGGAGCTCAGACATTGAGACAATCAAAGAGTTGTATGCTAACAATCTCCCCACCTTCTTCCTCTGGTAGGTAAGTGTTTCCACAGAAACCCATAGAGATGTGTCATTGTAATAGAAGAACAATGTGCTAGTCATATTTTGATATACAGCTTTGAAGGAATCTGGGTCACTATGTGGCTAATCAATATAATATGATCTTCAGGTCAAAATACATGTTCCTGTTCTACTGAATAAATTTGTATTGGGGACTAATAACTGCAGACGGGCCTTATTTCTTTTAAGGCCTCTGAGGAGGTAATAAAGGAGCTTGAAGTTCTGCTACCAAAATATCCAGGAGCCCTTGGCTTTAGAGGTAACTGAAAACAGAAAAAAAAAATCGATTCCTTTTACACAGGGCACCACAATGTTTCTGGATATATTAGAGCAGGTCTCCATGTTACTGATGCACAGAGTAAGATTTTACCATGATATGATTAATCAGAATTGTATTTGCTCTCTTCTTCCACAGCTTTGTAAAAGTGCAAAGTGCTTCACAAAATCACACTAATGCAGTAGAAGAAAATTATGAAATTCAATCCCTTCAAAATATTCAGAGTCTCATATCTTTCTCCAGTAGATTAAATAGTATTAGAATCATCAGTTTCATCATCAGTTTCTGCCCATATAAGTAAATTCCACTTCTTTTCTCTTGCTCCTCCAGTTGACTGTAATGTATAGACTGACTTGTAAGGCAGCCTGGAAATGGTCCTACCAAATTACTCTGACCTCCACAAGAAGAGTGTGGTACAGTTAGGCCATTAAAGCTATGGAACATTAGCCTCCAGCTATTTCTTCTCTTATGTTAGAAGGCCTGTCTCAAATACTGTAGATGAAAAGGGGATAATTCAGTGTGTTGATAGTCTTAAGGATGAGAATTGCAGAATATGCTTTGGTATTCAACAGGAAAAAAAAACAGATTCAAAAGTAGCTAATGATTACATTTATGTATCTGTATTATGTCTCTTTCAAAGAGCATTGTGCTCTTCAATGATTACTATAAATGCTTTTAAATAAAAAATAGCTGATTATTCATTTTATTTCAAATGCCTAAAAAAAAGAAAAAATAGTGGGAAAATGAATAGAAAAGGATAAGAAAAAAAGTGTATTAAACCTGTCTACTCTGAGGGAAAGCATTCAGTCTCTAAGCTATAGAAATTGTTATATGTACATTTTTAAAGATCAGTGTTCTCCTCAGTGAGCACACTAGAATAATTTTTACTGGAAAGAGATGGCAGGGGGGCTGGTGGGAGGTCATATGTCAGGACCAAAGAATCACAGAATATCCTGAGTCGGAAGGGACCCACAAGGATCATTGAGTCCAATTCCCAAGAAAATGCCCATACAGGGATCGAACCCACGACCCCAGAACCATGGACACCAATACCTGAGCCAATCTCAGGGTCATGTCATCATTTTTTTTTCTTATATAACCTAGAGAATTCCTTTCAACTAGCTTTCCCACAAATGTTAAGAAAACTTTTTTTTCATTTTCCCCACCCCTCAAGTGATCTATGGCGTTTTACTATCAAAGTACAAACATGTCTGTACCATTCTAGTAAGAAAAACAACAGTTCTTTTAAAATATCAGACTGTGTACCTACAGCAGGTAGGTAAACATGACACGGACAACTGTGATAGGGCATTGACACAGCGCGTCTCAGAAACACAATTATTCTCCCGCATTTGCAAGAAACGGGTCATGTCAGAGGGCTCACAGAATGTCAAACTCGCCAATATGTGCAGGTCATTAATATGCATGCAGGCCATGCCCATCACTCCAGCCCCAGCCAATCAGGAGCACTGGGGTGCCTCTTCAACTCCTCCCCACAGGGGAGGAAATGGAAGAGTTTCTGTGCCCTCTCTACCTGGGGAGACCCCCCGACAATCCCTAGACTCCTCTTCGGCAACGCTGCCGCTTCCGCAGCTGCTGACCGGTCATGCTCGCAGCCCAAACCCCATGCCACTGCTCCCCCCACTGCCTGTGCAGGGGGAGCATGTCCCACTGGCCAGCCCCACTTTCCTGGGGCACTTCCCTTCCCTGCCTGTAGCCATAGAAATAGTAACACGCGCCTGGGGGGGGGGGTCAGTCCCCGGCTGCCCCGCAGGGAGCTCTGGCACCGCCCCTCAGCAGAGCAGAGGCACTGCGCATGCATTGGCCGGGTAAACTCGCAAATGGCTGAAGCAAAATTGCGAGAAATTTTCCTCGCAAATCTGTGGGGTCATAATGCGGAGATTGCAATGCGGCAGGGATATACTGTATATGATAAATTCTATTTTATAATCGTAATATATAAGCACTGTACTTATTTCTCTTATTGGTAACATAATACTGACAAAATGCTTGCCATGGAGCAAGACCCACTGTTTTGTGTATCCCACACAACAGAAAACAAAACTGCTGCTTCACTGAGCTTAGAATTTAAATGTAACAGAAGGAAAACACAGGTTTTACTAATAATATAGTCAACTTGATCAAAAACAGCTTTCAAAATACCCCAGTTCTCCCAGTAGAAAAGTACAATGCCTCTCTTCCCTTGCAAGGTTAACACTGAGTTCACAAGATCGTCTTTGAGAAAGTATTTGGGATCAAATACCACATTCCTTTCAACTGTATGCAGCAAAGTTAATTAAATCATGCAGGGTTCACTCTGATACAACTGAGAAAATTCCACGTAGATGTTTCCATTTTAACATTTCCTTTGTATTCATTCAGATAGAAAGAAGAAACCATAAACTGTTATTTTTCTTAGATTTGCACCTAACACATGCATTTACACATAAATTGAGAACATGTTAAAATTATAGAGCTATAATTGCCAAAATTCTTTTAAATCATAGAATCATAGAATATTCTCAGTTGGAAAGGACACACTAGGATCATCCAAGGCCAGTTCCTGAGTCTGTGCTTAGGAATTTGTGACATTTTGAAAGCAAGATGCACAATAGGGCTGAAATAAAATCCTTACCTGTGGCGACAGAGCACAGCCAACAGGGCAGCACCTTGCACAGCAGTTTTTTGGCTTCTGCTAGAAGAATTTTATCTTTCATTCTAAGTCCCTTGGAACTACTAATTTTACTAATTTTTAGTGATTCTGTGATTCTGTGTGACAGAGATTTTATGACATTTTTCAAGTGACTTTTGCGCTACAACTGCCCGATACGTATTTATCATTCCGTACTTAACTAATGCTAAAATCACGCATGGAAACTTTGACTGTGAGGGAAAACAACCACAATCCTAATATTTCAAAATCACAAATCCCGCTTGCTAGCAGTGTAAAAGCAAGAACTTATAATAGGCAACATCACTTAAAAAGACAAAATAATTCAAAAAGTTGAATATAGTAACAAGCAAGCGTTGATTTACTACAGACTCTAAAACCTATTAATAAGGATTATTCTGCAACTGATCTACAGTATTTTGAGTTCAGGATATCACTGAAATCATTAAGAAAAAACAGAGCTTCTCAAAGTAACCCTGGTACCACAGTTGACATGTGAGGGCACTTTAGTGAGTTGAATTCACAGAGAGAGTGATTGCATACTGGAATGGGCTGCCCAGGGAGGTGGTGGAGTCGCCGTCCCTGGAGGTGTTTAAGAGAAGACTGGATGAGGAGCTTAGTAACATGGTCTAGCTGGGGGGTGTAGGGCTGGATGATCCTGGGCCCCTTCCGGCTCGGAGTGGCCTGCTAGACTGTGAGGGATCTAGGTTGGTGTTACCGCTCTGGGATGTGCTCTCGGTCTCTGTATGGGTGTTAGATGGTGAGTTGGACTAGATGATCCTTGTGGGTCCCTTCCAACTCATAATGTTCTGTGATTCTGTGATTCTGTGAATGATGTGGAGTTACTAAAGCTGAACTTAAACAGAATTCCTCACCATTACAGTCAGAATTCACTAGCCCCTCCTCAACTGAGAAACCAAGGGCTGACTAAATCATCACATGCTGTTTCTCCCCTGTATCTGCAACATTTAGTTCACACCAAGGAAAGTCTTGTCACAGTACAGAACTTTTTTCTCTGAAGTACCAAGAAGCTCTGATTCCTGACAAAGTCAAGGGAGATGTTTTTTAAGTAGTTCAGCATCTTGCTGATGATGCTTCACACTGCATGTTCTAGATCTTAAAACGGTAAGGGTTGTGAAATTATGGAACAGAGATGAAAAAGAACACACTTTACACCAAACTCTTTTAGCAAATATGAGTAAAATGCATAGACAGCAAACTATTGCCTTGATGACTGGAAAATCATAACTTAGTTGCTTTAACCTCTGTGGGACAGGTTTCACAGAATCACAGAATTAGTAAGGTTGGAAAAGACCATAGAGATTATCAAGTCCAACCTATCACCTGTTACCTAAACTAGCCTAACCTCTTACCTAACCTGTTGTCATCCTGCTACCAACACCGAGATGCATGTGTCATAAAGTGGATTAAAGGAGATGGTTACTGTTTATTCTCATCCACACAACTGTTCTTCTACAAACAGAAGCAAGCAAGAGATTTTCTTTAAATATATATTAAAATCTAAAAAATGGCTTGCCTGAATAACTGTCATATAATGGAACATTCAGCTCCAGGGGAAGAACAAAAACTTCACTACATGTGATAAAAGCCCCAACACTACAGTAAGAAGTAAAGAGAAGTAACTAATCTAATGTTACAAACTGATACACATATATACACATTCATAGATATATATGTGTGTGTGTGTGTTGACTTAAGCATGATGCAGATGGTAGGAATAAAGGGTGGAGATGGTATTGGACCTAATCTCACAGCTGTATACACAGCTGCCTTCACAGTGCTATGCTTTGAATTTGTGGCTAGGACGGCATTGATACTATTCCAGTATATAAGTACATGTAATGGAAACCATGATATCACACAAAACAAGGCAGAAAGCTACTTTTATATAAATGTGAAACTTGTAAGCTGAATAGTGTAACACACATTCTCTAACTCAACTGAAATGGATAAATCACGGGCACAAAGGAAAAAAGCTAACAAAAGTGTCACTGAAGATTATTCCTAAGCAAATATCTTGCAAAAGGCACACATGCCATCATTACAAGAACAAGAAGTACAGCACTCACTCACTTCTCTTATGTACCAAGAGTTATTAGTCGACACCTATATGTCTGGGACATACTTCTCTTTCTAATTAGCATCACAGAAAGCACATATTCAGCCTCAGCTATTCCCTTCCTATTGCTAGTGTTCACCATTTCAGCCAGGGCATCATTTAAGAACTAAACAAAAGCCAAAGAATTCATCACCAGAGAATATTATGTAGCAGAACACCCTTGCAATTACAATGCAACTGAAAGAAAACAAAAAGAACACAAGGATCAAACCAGAAGCCAACTTAGAGAAGAAGAAAATATCCCCAAAGAATCAAAAACTTCATCTTTTCCATGTTTTTAAGAGAGTTTCTACTCACCTACTAGCTAAATGCATGTGTCTGTGTAGCTATTTGGGCATGTAGCTAGGGGCTCTGAGACACAACCAAGTAGCTAGATACCTAACTAGAGAATTAGTATTATCCTTTTTCCCATTAAAACAAACATTTTTAAGGCTCAGTAAAGTGGGGACAAAAGTTAACATTAATTTATCTAAGTTGATTCATTACCCCTTAGGAATTGGTGCAAATTACTGAACCTTTAATTAAAACTACCCATCTCAGGCAAATGCAAAAGTTGCATAGGCCTTCAACCAGAAACTTCAGTGACACTCATTCAAAGTTTTAATAGAAGTGCTGTGTTAGCAAATAAACAAATTTCTCATAACATTTGATCAAAGGACTGCAGGGAACATCAGGACTCAGAATTCTTCCGATGTGTACATAACTTTCACAGACATCTGTAAGTTTAAGCATGCAAGACCAAAAAAAAAAATTCAACAATGCTGATTCACAGAGCAAATGAAAACACAAACCTTGTGAGGTAGAGTGCTGTAAACTACTCTTCTCAGCAGCTGGTTCACCCTCTGCTCTTCATCAGTCCCCCTTCTAAATTAATAACCTACAGGACAAAATACATTGGCAGGCTCTCTAGGAACAAGTATACTGTAGCTTCACCTGCAATATATTAAAGATGACCACTGCTGCGTTTCTACCACAGAAATGTGTCATAAACAGGTAATAACCAGTCAGGAAAAAAAATAATAACAAAACCTTAATAATCTCTTTTTACTTTCAGTTCTATTCAACCTGGTTGATTTGGTACACTATTTTTTCTTTTTTATGCATAAACTACAAAAAATCAAAAGGTAAAGGACTTTTTATACACACAACAAAGACAAAAAGAAATAGAATTATTATGAAGATTCATTGATTTATGAGTATGTTTTCATACGTTGTATGAATATACGTTACTGAGCCACTAAATCTCCCACCCGATAGCTTTTCTAGAAAAAGAACTTATTTCTTACAACTTGTTCTACAGTATTTTTCATAACATCCTTTAAATAATTAGAATAATCAGAAAAAAACCAGAAAAGACAATATTTGTTACAGAAACTACTTATTCTGTCATATGACACTTCTGAGGAAGGCACAGACATTTCTTGTATTTTGCAGTAGGTCTGTTTTATTACACTTCATATTTACATACACATTCACAGGGGTTTACAGCAATAGCCCTTCTTTAAGAAATTAAATTCAATTTTTAAAAAATGTATTGTTTTCTCCTTCATTAATGAACAACTTTTAGTTTTCTCCTTGTTAATTCCACTTTTCTCCTCATATATGTATTTCTAAATATATCCTTATTTTTTCAGTCACAGTCACAGTCACAGTATAGATAAGGCTGGAAAGGACCTTGGAGATCATCTAGTCCAACCTATAATCCAACTAACCTATCCTCTACATCTAGATCATATCACTCAGCACCTCATCCAGCCTCCCCTTGAACACCTCCAGGGTTGGCGACTCAACCACCTCTGTGGGCAACCCATTCCAAATCCGAATCACTCTTTCAGAAAAAATCCTCTTCCTGATATCAAGTCTAAACTTTCCCTGCTGAAGCTTAAGACTATGACCTCTCGTCCTGTCCTCAGAGATGAAGGAGAAAAGACCAACCCCTGCCTGGCTACAATCTCCTTTTAGATAGTTATACACAGCAATAAGGTCACCCCTGAGCCTCCTCTTCTCTAGGCTAAACAGACCCAGCTCCTTCAGCCTCTCCTCATAAGGCTTATCTTCAAGCCCCTTTACCACCCTAGTTGCCCTTCTCTGAACCTGTTCCAGCACTTCAACATCCTTCTTGAACTGAGGGGCCCAGAACTGGACACAATACTCACTTTGTCCAACAATAAATTAGTGCATTTACACTTGCTTGTCTCTATCAAGTAAAAGAAAGCAAAATAATAAGGAGTAGGAAGTATTCCATGCACTTATCATCTGGGTCAAGACCTGCTAGAGCACTAGTCGTAGCACAGTCTTTAAAATGTATAGAAATGGGTGACAAAAAACACTGCAATATCAAAGACCAGCGCTCTTAAGAGACTGATCCAAACACAGATGCCCTCCCCACCTTTAACAACCCACCATTTGTGGTGCATTAGGTTTCACAGCATTGTCAGTGCAAAGTCACATAGACAATTCTGTTGGTCTATAGATAATTTGGGGGGGAAGTGAAGCTAATTGTGGTGAAATATAACATGTCAGAATGTCTTGCAAATTTATTATACCACATATTTCATTTTATTTCTAACAAATCTCTAAGCTTGATTTTAATTTCTACCAAAAAAATCCATGCACATATGATTGGTTGTTTTCTAAAAGTAAGGAATTATGTATCTGCAAACTGAGAAATAAACCGTGTCCACAGTGATGAATGGTTTTCATAATCAAGCATGTCACAGATTATTAGATTTGTCACAAGCTGTTCTCATTATTTTGCAACAGGTGAAACAAATTGTAGTAGATTTGACAGTGGTTTACTCACCAAGACATCTTTAGTTGTTAAAGCTACAAGCTGTCATTGATAGTTGCTAAAATATCATTCAGAAGTCAGCATCTGGCACTGAACTTCAAAGTGAGTCCCGCTGTTGAATTACCACCTCTGGAAAGCTTCCACTTACCATCAGTTCAATATCACTTCCAGCAATAGAAAATTTTTCTTGAGCACCCAATCTCATTAATTCATAGCCAAAGGCCACAGCTAACACACACTATTGTAAAAAGTAACTGAACTATCAGTGTCCGGGACTATAATTCAATTGTGCTAAAGAAACTCAAAACAAATAAACTGTTGAACCGCACTGAGCATTGCAGAGGCACTACCAGATCAGGCAGAACGTGAAGCAGAAGAGTACAACAAAAAAATTCTAAAAGAAAATGGGAAAATCCATGAAAGTAAGAACTCTAGTTGAACTGTACTTTCCCATCAGTATGTATTTACATTTTTGCTAGCAGTAGTATTTACTTTTCACCTGGTCAGCAGAGTGCCTCTTTAAAGAGACCTGATAGATAAAAAGAGGCTGAACTTCAATTTGTTATAAGCTAGACACTGAAATAAGCCATTTGATACCCAAAGGCTTATTCAGAAGATCTCAGAAGTTCTCTCTTACAGTTCTCATTGGCTGTACACACTGGCTACTTCTTTAAAGAACATTCAACCATCTGCATTAGTGAAGTCTACCCCACACACACATGTGTATCATAAAAAGACATGGATGGAAAGCTTATGTGTTACCTGAGCTACATAAAAAGCAGCATCTGTCCAGCAACTTCCATTAAATGCACATAGCAAGAATGACAGTTTTTCTGTGGGAACAGAAATATTTAGAGTGGGGAAAACACAGTTCACATTTGTTGCCTGTTTTTCAGAGTGTCCTGGTTTGAGTGGGTTTTTTATCTCTGGCAGCAGAGGGGGCAAGCAGCTGCTGCCTGAGCCTCCACCACTGCCAAGGTCAGGAGCAGATAGAGGCATCTCTGTGATAACATACTATAAGAAATGAGGAAAAAAAGATAGAGAAACAGAAAAGAAGATGGCCTGAAAGGAGTGTTGAGAGGTTGAGCAGCCATGAAGGCACTACAGCCAGGCCGGCAGGAAGAGGGGTAGGAAGGGTTCCAGGCGTCTCGCTGCTGCTTGTAGAATGGACCATAGTGAAGCAGACTGTCTGCCTGCAAACCTATGGAATAGAGAGAGAGAAAACAGAGATGCAGAAGCCACTTGAGGCCATGCTAAAAATGGAGGATCATGTGCGAAGCTGCAGATAATCTTCGAGCCTACACACACTTAGCCGAAGCAGAGCTCTGCAGGGAGGGCAGAGATCCTTTGGACAGATGCTTTGTGACAGAATTGCATTGTGGTGGGATCTGATCTATGTACTTTGGGATTGGGCTCATAAATGAAGCAGCAAAGCCAGTGCTTAAAAGATTGTATCCTGTGCTGTGATTCTTGGGCAACAGAGAGTGGAAGAGCTGTCACCCCTGGGTTGGGATCTCACTTGGGAAAGGGTCATGAAAGACTTTTTCTCTCTGGAAACTAAACCTCAGAGCCAATAATTCGCTCCTCCCAGTGGGATGTGGGAGAGCTGCAGAAGGGCAAAATTGAGAAAACTCACGGGTTGAAATAAATACACTTTAATAGGTAAAGTAAAAGCTCTGCACGTGAGCAAAGTAAAACAAGGGATTCTTTCACCATTTCCCATGGGAAGGCAGGTATTTGGGCATCCCCAGGTAAGCACTGCTCCATCATACATAGTGGGTACAAACACTATCACTCCAAATGTTTCCCCTTCCTCTTTACTCCCCCGTCTCTATACACTGAACATGATGCCATACATTATGGACTGCCCCTTGAGTTCATTGGTCAGCTGTTGTGGCTGTGTCCTCTCCCACCTCCTTGTGCACTCCCAGCTTCCTCACTGGTAGGGTGGAACAAGAAGCAGAAAATATCACTCTGTGCCAGCTCTGCTCAGCAATACCAAAAACATCCCTGTGTTATCCACACTGTTTCCAGCACAAATCCAAAGCACAGTCCCATACCAGTTACAGCGAAGAAAATTAACTTTACTCCAGCTCAAATCAGCACAGTATATTAGACATTCTGCTAACTTAATAGTACAGGAATTAACAGTTTGGAAGGAAGTAGCAGTTCAACTGCTCCCCACCTTTGGAGAGGCTGTTTCCTGTTTAAGAGCAATCACAAGCATGACTATTCAGCAAATGTTTCTTCAGGTGCTTAGTAAATACATAATCATGACTTCCTTTGAACAAACATTTTAATACATGTGAGCACTGAACTGGGCCTGTGCCCTTGTCTCAGGCTACTTTTTCTTAACAAAATTTCAGTAACTACTTTGCTTAACCTGTTCCATGTCATAACACATGCTGCATATATTTTTTCTTGTCTTCTTCACAGTTTAGTTTCTGGATTAGAGTCCCTAGAGAACCATAAAGTTTTCTTAACTCCTAAAACCTGACAGAAGTAATTACACTGCAGGCTAATGCATGGTCAATGAGTCAATATGGGTACATATTACCATTCTGAATGGATACTTATATCAAAGACAGATGTTAAGCAAATTGTCTAGAGAAAGAGTCTCAGAAAAAAAAACATTAAAGAAATTCCTTTAGATGTCTCCTGCATAATGCACAGGGAAAAATGGTATAAAGCATCTCCATAAGAATAAATAATTTCCATAACTTTAAAGCCACTTTTCATTGAAAAAATACATTTTCATTGACAAAAAGAGTATCAAGTTCTGTCTTCCTCTTGTTCTATAATCCCCAGGTACTAAAAAATGAAACAAATACATTTACCAGCAAAAATTTCTCCAAGATATGCTGGCTTCCAACTACAGGAGTAAAAAGGCAGAATTTAGTTGCAATGCTTTATCATTTAAATTATGAAGAAATTTGAACCTCACCCAGACTGTTAAAAGAGGCAAAGCTTGAAACATTTGAGTCAATACAGAGTAAAAAAATGAAGCCTTCCTTTCAGCTCATCAAAGCACAGCACAAGGGCTGGAGGATTGTTAAAAAGTCTGCTTATACAGAAACTTCACTAACAAAATTACTTTTGTTTTCATCTGTTGCTACATCTAGTGTTTCAGACAAGGGAGGAAAGTTTAATTACAAAAATAAAAACAGCAGAAACCACCTCCTCTCTATGGACTACAAAAAAGATACTGCAAGTGAATCTGGCAACATTTCACATGGAATAATTGAACATAATAAATATAATCAGTTGAAAATAAAGATGCACCTTGTGTGAGATGCCCCATAGTAGTACATAAAGTAGTACATGAAAAGCAAGATTAGTTCCTGTCTGCATGCTGCAATATTGAAGTCCTTCTGTGAGCGGCGCTCATTAAAATAGAGACCATCTTCAATTAACACAAAGACACCTTGGTACTATAAAAACATTGTGGCATCACCCTCAGAAATTACAAAGAAGTAGCTCTGTAAACACACCTGTTTCAGGATTCTGAGAGTGTGCAATCTGGCCACAAAGAAAATGCATGTGTTTAAAGTTTATAAGATGTTTGGTACAATTAGAAACATAGTACAACCTCTTATTTGTAGAGCAGTATTCTCCAGCAGATTTCCACTCTACATATAACCAAATCAATATGATGAAACACAACACAGCAATGGTTGGACTCCATGACCTCAGAGAACTTCTCCAATCTAAGCTACTCTATGAGTCTGTACCAATTTTCAATCATAAAACCCTGCTATTTCTATTCCATTGATTCTAACTAAAGAGATGAAAATGATTTTTACTATTCCCTACAAAATTATGTGATACAGCGATCCCCCGTATAGTCGTGGCTCACATATCTGCATATTCAATTAATCACAGTTGGATTTTCAGTGAGTTGTGAGACCATGCATGTGCGCAGAATGTCCCAGACCCCGGATTTTGTGGCCGGGAAGCCCCAAAGGGCGCTTCCTCCGCTTTAATGAGGTGCTACAGTGCGGGTCACACGCCCAGATCCACCCCTCCAGACCTTATTAGCAGAAGGTGCATAGCTACGGGCAGGGAGCAGTTGAATATTCATGCATTCCATATCTTCATGGATTTCATAACTCGTGGGACCTGTCTAGACCCGATGCTCCAGCGAATTCCGGGGGATCACTGTATAGCCTCAAATCAATACATGCTTTCAAAAGAAACACTATCATCTCACTCTGTTCTCCCTGGAAGCCAATTCTTTGTAGACACAATTTTATGTTAGCATTAAAAAGGGCAAGTAAAACTTGACTTAAATAAGTAATTGCTAAATAAAGAATAAAACTACTATCTTCTGGAATATGATCTCCTGTCCTTTTCAGGGGAGTTTTTAAGATTCACACTAAATTAGATTCTTTGGTAACTGAGATACTCTAATTACGCTACTATCAATCTGCCTCCTATTTTATTAATTCTGATAATACTTGAATTACTTTGTTTGAACAGCAATAATTTTTTCTGCATAAATTGCCTTTGAAAACCATTCAGCATAGTTGCCTATGAATAATTTGGTTCTAACCGTCAGTCTACTGTTTTAAATTTCACCATTTAAAAAAACATTAGCTTTAATCCTTATGATTCATTTACTGTCAAGTTTTATTTTTCAAAAATAGCATCACAAAGTCATCTAGCTTTGTCAATTGAATATATGTCTAAATCGATATATTTATGTTTAAAAGCAGTTCAGTAAAAATTCCTTATGCAACAACACTAAAACTCTAAAACTGTTGCTATTACACTATCCAAAATACGTAGCCCGCCTCCTAGCTTTATGAAGTTCTTCTCTACTCCCACTTTCTTACGTACTCAATCGTTCTTATCATCTACAGATCAAACCAAATAGAACAAAAAGCTGAAAATAAAAAGTGAACTCACAACAGTTTCTTATTAATAACTCCTTACTGACATTCATAAGAATCAGCTAAGAAGTTAATATGTTACCAGCATAGATTTCAACCAGTATACCATGTTCTCTTCCATGTTAGTGAAGTAACCTGAAAACAAAAATTAAAAGGAGAGGTGGGGATTAAAGCCACTACTGCACACACACTAGTGTAAGAAAAAAGCAAGAAAGAAGGGGAAGGAAAAAAAACGGGGGGAAAAAAGTACCCAGTAAGGGACATACAAATGCCTAAACAGTGGCATTCTAGAATCCATAAAGTCCTCTTAATGGCAGCAGGATCACAGATTAATGTGATACTTTCCAGTGCTGCAGTTTGGTTTTTTCTCTCTTCCTCTATTTGCCAGGCATCTGGGATTGCAGAGTGCACTACTCTACATTTAGCTCAGTATTACTGTCAGAGGTAGGAATTTAACCACTCTCTCCTTGCGCATCCAGGACTCTGGATAACTGAGTCTCACGTTCCACTTCTTCAGCCCCATTCTCTTACTCAAATATGTATATCCCTGAAAAACGACTTTATTCCAGAGTCCTTGTAGAAGCAGCAAGAAACAGCTCAAAAGCAGCTCTATTTGGTGAGGAAAGTATTATTAATAGAATGGATTTCTTGATGATTGAAAGAGTGATATGGGAGGGACATTTATCAGGCATGGTTCTATTTGGAAGGAACTGCGATGAGTCACTCTCTTCCTCTCTGCCTTCTCTTTGATGGTTTTCTTTCAGTCATAAAAATAGCCGTTGAAAAATCAATTTTTTTTCTTTTTTTAATTTAGCAACTCTAGACTTCTTTTTAGATTAACAACTCTTTCAGGAACTTTTAGGTTTTGTGTTGTCATTCTACATAGGGGTTGAACTCTAATTTTGAAGTGTTTTCTGTTATGCTACTTATTAATAAAATCCCACTCAAAGTATTTGAGATGTGAGCAGGCTCTGTATTAACTTAAAAAGTGTGGAAACCTTCTGTTTGAATCTACATACAGTTATTAAGTCAAACCTCTAGTTGTAAAGACAGTTTATCCCCAACCTTCCTTGTTTTTACAGACTCAGTTAAATGAATTATTTTCACAGATTAAATTTATAGTCAGTGGGAAGCATTCCTGCCTGTATTACTAGTAACACTTCCATGGCCACGTAGGCAGAAACAGTAAATCACAAAACATAACTCTAAATGTAACTACTAAGCTTTATC
The DNA here is from genome assembly GCA_013390025.1 of Pitta sordida. Lineage (NCBI taxonomy): Eukaryota > Metazoa > Chordata > Aves > Passeriformes > Pittidae > Pitta > Pitta sordida. The sequence continues at coordinate 267,377 of WEKX01013604.1, read as the reverse complement.
AGGGAAAGATAGTAGAGAAGGTAAAATTGATGCTGCTGTGGATTTCAGCTAAAATGCTGCAGCTTTCATTAGACTGAGATCTGCCTTACTCGAGGAAAAAGCTAAAAAAAAAAAATAGTAGCTTAGAGTGAATTTTGGGGTGTGAAATTTGACATAAACAAGTTAGTCCTTAGAACACAAATCTTTGTTTTAAGCAGGCATTCAGATTTCAGTACGAATGACCAGCCTCTCAGCTTCTAAGGATTTGTCTAAGAGGGCTGCAAACAATGGAACAAATATCAGCTTCTGTGTTCAAGCACCTGCTCCTCGTAGACCAGGTAAAAAACAAAAGGATCAATTAGATGACGACCCTGGATATCATCACTGAGCTGACAAACTAAGAATTCTTTACAATTGTACATCTGCTATGAGCTCACAAAACAGTGGAGCATTGACTTCTTTTTTCATCAAGCAAGGTAGAAATAAGAAATGGGATTCCCTTTGGTTTCATTTGGAATGCTGCAAGAAAACACTTTTTTCTAAATCTGCAATATGATGAGTCTTGTACTTTCATACAATTAAATAGTCATACTGCTACTAAAGGCTGATATGCCACTGAGGTTGTAACTCAGCGTCTCCTATCATGCAGCTATTACTCAATAGTTTACAGGTTCAGGCAGAGCATGTTACATCAGTGACTCACATCTTGAAGGTTCATGTCTAATCACAAGTATCACATGGTTGTTTAAATAAAGACTATACTCATCAGATGTAATACTTACTTCATTTAGCACTAATAATTTTGTCCTTCCTCTCCCCAGAAAAATTTGTATTCAAGCATTTCATGACATCTTGAGTTGGGATAGACAGAGGTTCTTAATGTACAATACAACTATGCTATTTTAAATGTATGGTCAGGTTTTCAGCCCTCCTTTCAGCATTCAAGAAAGAAAAGTACCTTGATAGACATGTGTGAAATTTCTCCTGGACACAATGTTACTTGAGTTACCTGAAAGGAAAAACATTTGCACAATATCGACAACCATGAGAAGGAAATTAAATTTAACCCTTCTGGAGACAGAGGGGAGGAAAAAAGAGTTATTTAAGCATTATCTCCTGCCTCCAATTCCTCCCAGTCCCAGTTCAGGATCTTCTGACCCCAATGACAAAAAATGCATATTTCCCTTGCTTTCTTCAAAATAGTTCAAGTGTGTTCTTTCCAATTTTAATGCTGTGAAATATGTGTGCTAAAGTTTTTACTTCACGAGTAAAGAAGAAATACATAATGGACAAACAGATTCAGAAAGACACACCAGCAGTGATTCACGGAATCAAGCCCCAAGACTCCAAAGAGTTTTGGAGAAGGTATGCTTTATTAGCAACATTGCAAGGCAAGGATGATTTTCCTCCACACCCACCTAACAACTGGGATTACAGTCGCTCCTTATTATGTTACATAATCACAGAATCACAGAATATTATGAGTTGGAAGGGACCCACAAGGATCATCTAGTCCAACTCACCATCTAACACCCGTACAGAGACCGAGAGCACATCCCAGAGCATAACACCAACCTAGATCCCTCACAGTCTAGCAGGCCACTCCGAGCCGGAAGGGGCCCAGGATCATCCAGCCCTACATCCCCCAGCTAGACCATGTCACTAAGCTCCTCATCCAGTCTTCTCTTAAACACCTCCAGAGATGGCGACTCCACCACCTCCCTGGGCAGCCCATTCCAATATGCAATTACTCTCTCTGTGAAAAACCGCTTCCCAACATTAAGATTGAACCTCCCCTGGCGTAGCTTGAGGCCGTGCCCTCTCGTTCTGGTGTCGTCAACCTGGAAAAATCATACATAATCATTAAGGAAAACTCAACTTGACAATAAATGAATCATAAAGAATAAAGTGAGGATTTTTTAAATGATGTAACTTAAAATGATAGACTGATGGTTAGAACCAAAAAACTCCTCCAAGGGTAGGAATGTTTTATGTAAATTGGTGTCTGGTATCTCATTAGCCTCAATGTCCTTTTGAACTTGGCCTGGTTTGCAACAACAGTCCAGTCCATGTTCTCCAGTGAAAACTACAAATTTTATTTTTTTTGTCCATACATTCTTTTCCCATAGGTAGACAGATGTTGTTTCTTTAAGAGAAAAATGTCCTGGCACATGCTTTCTTTAGTTAGAACTACAAATTCCATCCCCAACATTTATCTATGCTAACAAAGTATTCCATGTAATACAGAAGTTATAAGCTAAAACAATGCCTTACAAAATATAAAAGTGATAACTTCTTTAATCAGCAGAGAAAACTAGCTTGTTAAAATCAATGGACTTGCACTTGGTACCATGCTGGTGTATTTAAGAATTTAGATCAAACTTGTCTTCATCCAGAATTAAAGCTGATGCCTGAAGATTTCATATATTCTTTATATTTCTGGATATAAAATTCCTACCACAGAATGCTCAGGTGTGAGGGATTGTAGCATTTCTTTCATTTTTATTTTTATGTTCTTCTAAATCACCTATCTTCTTTAAATGTTCTGCCTCAAACTGTGAGCATTACATTATATTACAGAAATAATAAAGTGACTCATTGCTGACCTGTTATCTTTGATGCTCCAGAATGACAGGAAAGGGTGAAAACCAGATTTTATTACATCCACTCATCTTCTGTAATAACAGGTCAGATTTCTATAAATTATCAATTCTTTTTTCCAACAAACAGATCATCATCTAACTTATCTGTTCATAAATCAGTTCATGACTGTTTAACATTACTATGGATATATAAGGAAAAAGTTTATTAAGAGATAATAAGAAAAATCATTTAAAAACGTGTATCACAACAGGCACAAAACCATTTAGCTGAAGAAGATAAACAGAAAGTGGGTAAGAATAGAATAGAATAAAATAAACAAGCAAGCAAACAAAACACCACCACAACAAAAACAACCAACAAGGAATTAATTTATATATGAAAGAGCCAGAAAACCAGATTTCAATTCCAAAGCAAAATTACAAATCTGTGTTATTTCTGCATTGATATAAACTTTAAACTTTACTTTGTCAACTTTGCATGTAACAGCAAGGTTCCCTGTATGACTATATCCTCCATGATTTTAGTTGCCTCATTACCCAAATGGATCTTTTAGATGGTAGAACTTCACGGTTTTCCCAAAGTTTTAATTACTCTGGTACTATTATTAGAATTACTGAAACCCTCCACAAAATTAGGCTTGGGTTTCACAACCATATTCCATCAATTTTTTAATAATCTCTTCTGTCTGGATTACTACAGTCATCCTCCACATAGTCGCGATCCGTAATTCGCGACATCCCATAACCACTGCTGATTTTCCAGCGAGTTGAGGGACCTGGCATGTGCGTGGAACCTACCGCGACCTCAGTCTGCTGGGCTCCTGGCCCCGCCGCGAGCACAGTCAGCCTCGATG
>WEKX01013604.1:174888-263894 GCA_013390025.1 Pitta sordida | reverse complement strand
CCGGCGCTCACTCACCCCCCCACCCCGCGCCAGGGCCGGGACCAGCGCTCCCTCGTTGCGCCTGTCCTGGCCTCGGCACTCACTCACCGCACCGGCCTCGGCGTTCACTCGCCCCCCTGCCCCATGCTGGTCCCAGTGCCCCCCCACCCCGCGCTGGCCTCAGTGCTCGCCCCTGCGCCCCAGTGCTAACCCACCTTGGCGGAGCACAGCCAGACATCTGAAACAAGCCCCGCTCTCAGGACCATCCTCCAGACCTTGTTAGGGGAGGGGGTGTGGCTAGGGGTGTGGCATACTTGACTACTGAGTGGGTTTGCCATCTTCACGGATTCCAAGACTCACGTGAAGAGGGCCAGACCCAACAGCCCGTGAGTAACAGGGGCTCACTGTATTTCCATTTTGCCATTCCCTTTGTTGTCTTACTTTACCAGCCAAATCCTGTAATTTTTCACCCTATGATCAGTACAGGTACTACTACTGTCATTTATAAACACTACAGAAATAAAAATTACTCCTCACTCTCCCACTGAGACTGCTGCTTATTTTCCAGTGTTAATTACCATACAGTATTTCAAAAACATCCTATGAGGATTACGGTTATGATTAGGCCTTACCATATAAACATGTTGTCTAGAAATTTTTCACAACTGAATTTTACACTTTACAACCAGCTGATATGGATAATTAGCTCATCATTCACAAAAATATGGTCAGCAGAGTTCAAAAGAAGGAAACACCAAGGAAGCAAACCTCAGCTGCAATCACGAACCATGAAACCTAATATTATACATTATGCTTTTGACTATTCTAGGTAGATAAGTGAATATTCCTTTTGTATAGTATTAACCTATTCCTCTATTAATTAATTGCTGCATTAACTTTCAAATTGCAATATTATTATGCTTTTTGAGTATTCAAACTGAAGTTCACACAGAACATTAGGTTACACTGGACTCTTGTGTCCACTTTCTTCTCCAGAGCAGTGTTCATGCTCATTTTTTTATGTAAAAACTGTGTTCTGGCTTTTCTATTAGAACAGTATTCACTGAAGATGTTGGTCTCTCTGGGAAGTAATTTGCAATTAACCCAAACACAATGTCTCTGCTGAAAGATTGTAACAATATGTGCCAGTTATTGTTTAATTTCATTTCATTAGAGCATTGTTTGCATTGAAGCCTGTATTAGGAACAGCATGGTCAGTCGGACTAGGGAAGTTATCCTCCCCCCGTACTCGGTGCTGGTCAGACCACATATTGAGTACTGTGTCCAGTTCTGGCCTCCCTAGTTTAAGAAAGATGTTGAACTGCTTGAGAGGGTCCAGAGAAGGGCGACAAGGATGGTGAAAGGACTGGAGAACAAGTCCTATAGGGAGCGGCTACGGGAACTGGGGTTGTTCAGCCTGGAGAAGAGGAGGCTCAGAGGTGACCTCATTGCTGTTTACAACTACCTGAGGGGAGGTTGCAGCCAGGTGGATGTGGATCTCTTCTTTCAGGCTGACGACACCAGAACGAGAGGACATGGCCTTAAGCTACGCCAGGGGAGGTTTAGACTGAATGTTAGGAAGAGGTTTTTCACAGAGAGAGTGATCTCTCAGTGGAATGGTCTGCCATGGAGGTGGTGGAGTCGCCGTTTCTGAAGGTGTTCAAGAGAAGACTCGATGAGGAGCTCAGTGACATGGTCTAGTTGGTGGGAGGCTTGGGGTGTGGTGCCCGTGGTTCAATGCTTGTGGGCCTGATCCCTGGGTGGGCGTTCGCCTAGGACTTGGACTAGATGATCCTGTGGGTCCCTTCCAACACAGAATAACCTGTGAACCTGTGAAACATTTACTGATACTCAGTACGTGAAAATAAACATAGGCCAAGCTGCTAGAACATGCGATAGAAATTATCAGTTTAGTTCATAAACCTCACAGCTGCCAGCTAAAAGTTCTTTTTCATTGCATCTCTCTGTCCATAACTTAATTTAGACAACATTTGCTGCTACACTTCCACAGGAAATATTAGTTTACACTATATCAACAAAATTTGTATCAAGTAAGTTTACTACCATAGATTGGGACTGAAGTTAGCAACATTTCCCAGAAAATAACATTCTACAATGCAGAAGAAAAGTGCTCTTAACCTTTAATTACTAGTTCATGGGGTTAAAGTGCTACTTGATTTTCTGTGGGTTTGCCCATGAAGTATAAAATAAATACAGAAAAAAGATATACCACTTCACTCAAACAAAATCACACAATATATCTGTCAGCATTTACAACACTGCTATATAGTTAGTGTGCAGTTGCAGCAGTTCACCGGGCTTCAGAATCATTTCTTGTAACCATTTGGACAGTCTTTGATGAGCATGGACAAGTCAGCACTCCAGAAACGGATGCATTTGAGTTTTCTGTCTTTACCCAGTTTTAGACATACACCAACTACCCTTTACAGGAAATGCAGCCTAAGAGCACTACAATGAACCTGTCATCTGGCAGGTATCTTTTTAATCTGGTGAACAACTGACATCACTTTGTATAAATTCAAGTTTATTATATTCAGTGTGTTGGCCATTGAAGAAAAAAATAATTACCTGAACTGAGATTTGAGTTTCTCCTATGCTTTTTAGCTGGACTCTTGACTATTCTTCAATTGTTTCTTCATGCCATGGCTGTTTTAAACAGTTTTTATCCTAGTATTTTGTGAGGCACATGTGGACATCACTTTGCATGCTCAAGAAGCAGTACGCCTTGCACTCTAAAGTCAGACATCATGCTTTATCTGTAAGATGATATGCATGATCTTCAGCAACAGAATTTCCAAAGCAACCATCAGCCTACCACACAAAGGCAGGGGATAGATATGGTTTCAGACCAAGGAAACAGGGCTTGTGGGAACCAATCTATCCCTTTATCTTAAAAAAAATATTCAAGGACTGAAAGGGAAGTGGGGGAAAAGGATTAATTTTTCTTTTGCTTACTAAATCTCCTTCAGCCAATCTACTGGCCAACTTCTACATACTCTTCATGGAGAATTTGCATCTACTAAAGGTTAAAACAGACTGAAGACATATGAAGTGAATACAAATCAGATAATTTCATTCAGAACCAACCAAAGCACAAGAAAAACCAAAAGCCTTAGAAGATTGTGATCATTATCAAATAAGAACTTAGCTTCAGTTTTCAAAAATTTAGTGGACTCTACATCGAGACAGGCTGAGATGTACCCAGAAGGTAGCAGGACCGTGAGATAGAAAAGTGAATCCATTGGATAAATGGGACTCAAGTCTGAATTTTAGACTTCTTCTACTGCTCCAGACTCTATTTCTGCATTTGAGCAAGTAATTCCACATTTTACCCAGGACTCACTGCAATATTTAAAAGCACCCAACAGAAACATGAACATGACATGCAACATGAACATGAACATGACAAAGGAAAGCTGAGACAAACAGAAATCATTTCAATCAGAACCTGATTTTTGTCACATTCAATCTCCTTCACCCCATGCACATAGGGATCCAGGCAAGGTGAGCAGAAGAGCTTACCCTACAAAAGACAGTTCCATGTGATCTGCCTGAATTACATTAAGTCCCATCTCCTCATTTCAGCCTTGTCACACACTGAGTTCTGAATGACTCTTATCCAACAGAGGAAGAGTCTCCCTCTTGTCTGCCAAAATCTAGTTCAAACAATGATTCAAAGCATAGTTTATTAATGCTAACATAGTCATCCATGGACAACACACAAGAATTTAAAAGCTACTCTCTTATATGGGCAAGTCAGCCTCATACAGCAATTCTTCCTTCTCACACAGCTTGCTCCAGCATCAAATTCTCCTGGCAACCATGAGATTTGCAAACCTCTTACAAAGATTTTAAGTAAAATTAGACTTCTAGGGTCTGCAAAAAGTTATTCTCCTTTGAAGAATATCAAGTATCTAGGTGGAGTGGGGTCCCTGACTAGGTTCAGAGAAATCATCAGACTTTAGAGTTCAGAGAAAATGTAGAACTGCAAATGGAGCAGGGCTGCAAAAGGCAAGTAAGAATTGCATGGAAAATGCTCCTGTGAGAAACACTAAGTCTAGGATCTCCTGGCCAACTGATCAGTCCCTTGAGGTTAGAGTTACGAATAAAGGAAAAGAGAAAGCACTGAGCTAGGTGTAGAAGATTCCTGGAAAAGTGCTGTCAGAGACTGAAGTTGCAAGGTTTTCACCTATGGATTAGTGGCTGTGTAAATGGAGTGAGGTCTAAGGTTTCAGACAGGGCTCCACTTAGAGTTGAAAGAAAATGCAGAATTACCAGCTGAAGGTAATGCTAAAAGAAGCTTAGAAGTGTACTACTTCATTATGTATGTTTACTGTTTGTACTGTCTTCTCCATCCCTTGTTGGAGAACCAAGACAATATTAGTTTGTTAAAACTTGGGCTATTATGGTCAATACAATACAGAGTCAGAAGAGGCAAGTAAGAAGTACCGGAAGAAGACTATTGCCTTTCCCTTCTAAATAGAATGGTTGTCACAAGAGAATCTATAATTGAAAATATTAAAAGGGGCTTAACATAAAACTTTTTTGTACCTGTCCAATCACAACTGTCCAGACTCACTAGCCAGCATGCTTACTAATCACTCTTAGCATTCAGTGTCCAAATGGCAATGCTGTATCTGCCATTTGTGAACAGAGGAGCACCGAATCTGTGTACTATGAGACTCAAATGTCAGGGTTTACCAGTACTAAAAGGCTTGGTTCAATCTGTCCAGAGCACCATTACTCTTAGAAATTAACGACCGAGAAACAAGACTTTGAATCTTATTCTGTGTTCCTTAAGTGTACTAAGAAAGATCCTAATTCATAACTATTGCAGGGAATATATATTCCCTATACATTATTATAAAAGAAATAATTTCTTCCACAAAAGGCAACAAAGTATGTCTTTTAGCGAAGAAGAGAAGTGAAAGATGTTACATATAAAATCATGAAGTAGTTTTTTTTTAAAAGGTCTAAAATGCTACATTCATATAAATGCAATTTTAGAGATAGCATTCAATGGAAGACATTAATTTAGTAAATGACCTCTTTAAATAAATGTTACAAAAATAAAACCGTTGCAGCTATTTGAAGGAATAAACATCCGAAGACTAAAATGTGCCTTTCAGACTCAGGAGACCTTCTTACAACCCCCTCATCAGGCAGAGGCTTTCTATAAACAGACACATAAATTTATTCAGGTCATAAAAAAAATAAAGGAATGAACATATTTAAAAGAATCTCAGCTTCAGTGTCTCATTTCATCATTCGCTGTCATCTAACTATTCTCCTAGTTCACCAGTGCTGCGAAGGAACAAACATATGAGGTGAAAAGCATCCATAAAATTTTCAACGTCTAAGTGGAGATTGAATAATTTTATTATTTTTCTAGAGAATAATAGCCATTAGACATATAATTCTGCATCTTAAATGCATTCCAATGCAAACAGAGGAAATAGCAATCAGAGCCTTACTATGAAAAATTGTAGACAGACAAATATCAACACAGATCCGTATTAAAGAATTCACAGTGCCAGATGCTGATCCTGCCATCATTTATGCACAGCCATAACACTTAGAGCGTAAGTAGTCCATTGACTGAATTACGATTTCAGCAAGTGTTTCTGCAATCAAACTCAAACTACGTATTTGATGACAGACAACAAGTGGATTACCACCCAGACAGGAAAAAATAATTCCTGAATAATTTCTAAGCTGAAGCACATTAACAAAATCCCCTTTAAAATATGTTCATTATGATTTCCCAAGAGACTACGAAGTATTTATGCACCCAGAGTTTGATTTAAAAGGATTCTACTAACACAAACTCCTCCAAATGCAGTCACAGAATTCTCTAGCATAGAAGTTAATTATCCAAAATACTGCTAATTTTTACTCTTAGTTATGCTACTGCTAGTCAAAAGGAGGTCTAATTAATTCATATTTCAAGCTACGCCAGGGGAGGTTTAAACTTAATGTTAGGAAGCGGTTTTTCACAGAGAGAGTAATTGCATATTGGAATGGGCTGCCCAGGGAGGTGGTGGAGTCACCATCCCTGGAAGTGTTTAAGAGAAGACTGTATGAGGAGCTTAGTGACATGGTCTAGCTGGGGGGTGAGGGCTGGATGATCCTGTGGGTCCCTTCCGGCTCAGAGTGGCCTGTTAGACTGTGAGGGAACTAGGTTTGTGCTACCACTCTGGGATGTGCTTTCGGTCTCTGTACGGGTGTTAGATGGTGAGTTGGACTAGATGATCCTTGTGGGTCCCTTCCAACTCATAATATTCTGTGTGAATCTGTGAATTTCAAAGAGGCTAACAGCACACAGGCAAAGAAGGAAGAAAGATGACTTATTACACCAATGAGTATGAAAAGAGAACTACAGCAACCCCAATTATTCATCCAAAGACAAGCTCTGCTTTTCAGGACATGCTGCTTTCTGAGGATTTGTCTGCTAATGCTTTGTTGACCCCAGTATAACTTTTATGCTCCATAACTGATGTTCTGATTAAAGCCTATCAAATCTCCTAACGAAGAAAGAGGTTTTCCAGAGAGAATCTTTTTGTATTGCATTTCTTTTTATGCCCTCTGAACTTCAAAAGTCTTCAGGCAGATGCCTATGATCACAGAATCACAGAATATTATGAGTTGGAAGGGACCCACAAGGATCATCTAGTCCAACTCACCATCTAACACCCATACTGAGACCAAAAGCACATCCCAGAGTGGTAACACAAACCTAGTTCCCTCACAGTCTAGCAGGCCACTCCGAGCCGGAAGGGACCCAGGATCATCCAGCCCCACACACCCTGGATAACACATTAATAAACCCATTAGTATAAGTTCTTGTCCAGAAGCATAAAAGTATTCACTGTGTGATCTCTCTTGATTAAGCAAGTCACCCAAACAGAAAGATTCCCTTTTCTGTAGTGATTTCCATTAAGAAATTCCAGCTTCTTCACTGCAATAATGTAGAGTGTCTGCTGTTGAATTTCAGTGACTTAAACTACAAACTTCATCAATAAAACTATTTATTGCTCCACTTAGAGTCATCAAAAATATGTAATCCCTAATTTGCAGGGCAAGCTTTTTCAGTGAGATCGTTTTAAAACTAACTTATGTTCACATCATATAAACTAGGGTCAGACATTTTTCATTACTTTTTTAATGCATACATGCCTTAGCACTTGTCACAGAGAACTGGGTTGGTTCTGTGTGTGATGATGCCTCAGAGACAACTCAAAAAATTCTAAAATACACAGTTATCCAGTACCATCCATGTACAGAAACTACATAATTACTTATATCCTACAGGTTAGTTTTGTAATTAGGCACTGGGGTTTGAATTTAAGCTAATTTAACTGGTCTTCTTTCAGCTTTTGATCACCAGTCCCATATCCCTCATCTTCTCTAACCATTCAAAATGCAGTTTACACAAGGCCTTAACTCAACTTATCACATTCAGTCAAATACTTGCTTTCCCTTCTCTCTTTCAAGTCAGCATTTTATCTTAATTAATTCAAAGTTCCTCTTCTTTTCTTTTTTTTTTTTTTTTGGTCCAGTGAACACAGACTTTCAGATTTTCATACTTTCATCTTCAAGTGTGATGCTTTTGAAACACAAGCTCACTCAAATACTGTTGCAAGATAAAACTGGTCTGTGTATATGAGGACACATTGAAGATTTTTTTTTCCTTTACCTTTTTATACTGTTGCTGCTTCTCATGTACATAATGTCCTAGAGTGATTCCATTGCGTATATATATTCCATATCTCTGTGCTTTGGCTTTGGTCTATGAGGAAATTTCCAGCAATGCCCTTGGAATACCAAGGCCACAGCTGCAGAACCTTTTGGCTCGTTAACACTCTCTCCCATAGCCCTGAGAAGGGCTCCTCTGCGGGGGTGCTCCAGCCCTGTGACAGCCTCTGGTGTTTGGGGGTTTTTTTGGCTCAGCCCCCAATTTACCTCAAACCTTCACAACATAATAGACCATTAGTCTGCTACTCTTATACTATTTACTTTCCAATTAACACTTTTCAGTTTAAAAAAAACCCAAAATATAAGAAATCAGGGATGGAGAATCGTGCATCTGAAGATACTACTTTAAGGGTACAGTTTTGTAAAAAAAAAAAAAAAGAAAAAGAAAAAATTAAATGTACATAGCTTACTTCAGAGTTGTTAAGTGCTTTGACAACACAAACACGTCTTCCTTTTCCTATGTTGTAGGTAATGGAACTTCATTAATTTATCTCACGATTTTTATCAGAGTTCTGAGCTTTCTAGTAGGGGCACAGAAACCACTACCAGATTTGGATGGTTCAGAGACCTCCTTGTTCAGTTCAGAACAGAATTCTACTCCTGGCAATTTCTCCATCCAAAAATCTTAGTAGCATGTACATATTCAGGAAATATGGAATTCTCAATATACCTCCCCATTTCCAGGCAGACAGAAAACTAGGAGCAGTAATTAGTTATATGTTATGATCTTGTTATATATAAAATTTACTCCCTGCGACTAGCCTTAAAATACTGTACCTCCGGGTAAGATCAAACCATGGTTGGCTCCAATTTTTGCCTGCTGTCCAAACTCTCCTACTGTGAACATACAGAAACATTTAGAATTGCATCCTTTCTCACTAACCAAGAGAGGAAAGAGGTTATATCAAGCCACAACAACTGCAAGAGAAAAGTAATTCAGTACTAACATTGCTAAATATTCACTTACCAAGACTAATACAGAATTTTCACTTTGTTTTGTCCATGGACAAATACAAATAAACACACCAAATATATAGTATTATAGGTGTCTGCTGACACACCATGGTCAATAATATATCATTATGCATAATGTTCAACACATAGTCTGAAAGTTCCAACCAGGTATATGGCATAATCTGCTTGCTCTGCTGATCAAGATGAATTGAGGCTTAAAAATGTAAGAGAAAAGCCTGTTAGTTTTCAAATGCTTCTGTTTCTTTGCATATTTATTAAAGTCAAGACGTGTTAGGTAATCACTCAAACACGAAAATGAAATATGTAAAAAAACTAAGCAGCAGAGTAGTTGCTGCTCTGCTTTGACATGCCAAGAGTCAAGCAGCTGGCTTAGGAGTCACCTTGATGAGAAATATAGTCTGCTTTTATTTAGTTCAAAACTTAGTAAGTCTGATAAATAGATAAAGCAATTTCCATTTCTAACACGAAGAAAGACTAAACTGTAAAAACTAGAAGCCAAACTTGTGTATTAACTTGATGTTCATGCTTCAAAGTACATATAGCCACCTGAAGCTGACAGTGCTTATCTGACATAGTTTTAATGTGTCATGGGGAACACTGAAAAATTTATCATATATTGATTTTTCAAAATGCATTTTGAAATGTTAGGTAGCTGTCCATTCTGAATAACCTAGCTTCATGTGGCATTTCAGCCTCTGAAAAGCAGAGTTCTGCTCTCCTATCCTTCTGTACTCTAGGGAACTTCACAAAGACAACACGCAGTTGCAGTCTCAAACTCCACAGACGCTGGGTGTAGGAGTAGAGATGTCTTTATTGTCAGTGAAGGAACAAGGCCCATAGGGCTTGTACAGACACACAGAGAGACAGACAAGGAGACAGAGACACACCATTGCCTCAAGCACAGGCTTATATCCTCTATATTCCTAAGACACTAGCACAGTCTAAAAGCTTTCCCAGCTCCCCAACTCATTCAGCTCTCCCCGGGAACCTCCCAGGCATCTCCCTGCAGCTGTGTGACCTCACTGTTATCTGTGTATCAAAGTTCATGATACATTCCAAGCACTTTTCCCAGAGCTAGAAAGCTCAGGTGCAGTTCTTAACTCTTATTCTGCCACATACAGTAAAAGATTACATACTAACTTTCCATGAGTTTGGATCAAAGGTTAGTAAGCTTTCACAATCTTTTCCTAGAGACTCCACAGAGATATCTTTAGAAAGCCAAGAAACAGCAATAAAACCATTTTTGCAAGTCCCTGATATTCAAGCACAGCAGCACTAGAAAACAGAGAAAACAGTAAATCAGGCTCTATGGCTAAGCAGAAACACCTAGGCCAGTTTAACACAGCTACTGACAACTCCCATTATTTGCTTTCAGTGGTATGCAACAACATATTTAAGAACCAGAAGTAGGGATGATGACAAAATGCTGTCATACCAATCAGATCTTGGTGAAAGATCCTCATCTCTCTTCTCTTACAGACTTAGGATCTCAAGAACTTGGGCTTTCTTACAGACTCTTTTATATACAGTGAATCCCTGCTGCATCGCGACTTCTCCTTTACAACCCCGCCCATTTGCAAAGCAATTTTTTCACAGTCCGGCTTCCGGAATTTGCGACTTTCCACAGCCAAAGCATGCGCAGTGCTTCTGCTTTGCTGAGGGGCGGTGCCGGCTCTCTCTGTGAGGTGGGACAGGCGCGCCCCAGGCCCGGGGAGGGCACGCAGGGAGGGCTCATGGTTTCTCCGGCACAGCCTCACCTTTTAGAGCCCTGCAGCACCCTGCCCGGCCCCTGAGCCGGTCCTGTGTGTCTCCGTGCCCAGTCCCTACAGTGGAAGGGTCACGCTGCACTATGTCCCAGGCAGCCACTGAGACCCAGTGCAGCACCGCCACAAGACATGCCATGTATTCGTATGTACAGTGTATGTATGCACGTATAATTTATAGAATTAAAAAAAAGTGTTGTGGAAGCTTTATACGTGCTGACTTTCTCAACGGCTTAATAAAATTCAAACTGCCTTCAGGGGCTCTGGACTGGGGACAGCAGGGAGCGCCTGGGGGGCTGTGGGACAGGGACGGTCACTGTGGAAGGCAGAGCAGGTCCCTCAGTGTCGCTTGCCCGCCCATGTGTGCGAGCTGCGAGCGGGCAGTGCTTGTGTGCGTGTGTCTGTGTTACTGTTTCCATGGCTACAGGCAGGGAAGGTATTGCAGTCTGTGCCCAGGGTCTGCCGGCCGGCGCACCCGGTGATGACGTAACCGCAGGGAAACTGCCCCACAAAGGTGAGGCAAGCACTTTGTGCTGGGACGGGGCAGCGGTGGGATGTTCCCACACTGCTGCCACTGTGCCAGGAAGAGGTTTCTGTTCCCCTGCCCTCTGGGACCGTAGTGTCGGTGCTGCCTTGCTGCCTCTCCCAGCACCGGTGGATGTTAAAGGGAAAGAAACTTCAATACTGAAGCCCCTGCCCCGCCATAAGCACACGGGGTGTCGCAATGTTGCAAAGTTAAGGTTCTTCCAGGCTCCAAAAACGCTGACTAGAGCTCAGGGACACCCCTTCCCCGCCATGGAGACAGGGCGAGCGTGTGCAGGCAAGTGCAGGGCCCCTGGGGCCGGCGCAAGCACTGGGGCCAGGCCGGGCTGGGGGCTGGAATGGGGGGAGCAGCAGCGCGGAGTTTGTGCTGCAAGCACACACGGTCGCAGCAGGCGCTCAGAAACGATTCCCTTTGCACGCCTGTGCTGAGAGAGACCATGGGAAGGAGCGGAAAATCATCTTCTGCGCTCCGGAGTGCCGGGGGATGGAGCAATGGGCATGGCGCAATGGGCATGGCCTGCATGCATATTAATGACCTGCACTTCTTTGCAAGTTTAGCATTTCGCGAACGACGGGGTCTAACTGTATATTTATACTTTTATGCTTATATTTATACTTTTCAGCTTGCCTTATAAGACTCATCAAATCTACAAGCTCCAGTTGAAGGTCTCATTGAGATCCATATGCTTTACATCATCATTGGACATGAATTCCTTAAAAGAAGGGAAGAGAAAGCAACTAATATGTTATCACCAGCACTAACTGTAGCTTGCCACACTTCCATGTTCCAAGGAAAGGTGACATCACTAATACAGCTTAGTAACACTTTTTACCTTGTGTGGAGTCCAAAACCACACAGCTATGAGAAAGCAGCAAACAAAACACATTTTTTTGGTAAATCGTATGCAGAGAGAAGTAATACAAAGTACTCACAAAATTAAAAGGCTCAAGTTTAAAGACAAAAAAACCCCAAACAAACAAACCAAAAGACAACAACTTGTTGGATTTTTACGTGCTGTCCTGAAAAAAGGCACATTTAAATTTGCAGATTTGATCAAATACTCTGCCAGCTTTACACAAGGTGATTTGGCAAGTACAGAACCTGAAAGCTGAAAGCAGACAAAAAACACATCAACATTATTTCACGTTTTACTGCTCTTCTGAGAAAACTCACTTTGTATCTTTCTTGCCTGCAAACTACCAAAAACTATGAGGTCTCTTCAGAAGACTCTCCCTGGAAAATAAAAGATTCCTTTTCAGAGTCCTTCAGTGGCAGGGCAGGGAAGACTCTGGATGATAGGCATGCTACTTACCAAGTTTTTTTTATATTCCTAAATTCCAATCAAAATCAGGTTCCAATTTGCTAGTGATTAGAAAATGGAGGATCTTTTCCTTCCCTTTCTCCTCCCCATGCCACTAGTTTTCTTCAAGCTTCCAATTCTACAACTAAGTGGCTATGCTAAGTCAGCTGCACACTCACACTTAACGCAACTCAAGAGCAGTAAAGTGACCTATCTTCCCTACTCTATCAGAAAAATTAAGTGCAATGTATAGTGTATAACAGATAACAAGTACAATTTCCCTACAACATTTTGATCTCAACAAAAGAAACTACCTAAAGGGAGGTCGCAGTCGAGTGGGTGTAAATCTCTTCTCTGAGGCTGCCAGCACCAGAACCAAGAGGACCTGGCCTTAAGCTGCGCCAGGGGAAGTTTAGACTGGATGTTAGGAAGAGCTTTTTCACAGAGAGAGTGATCCCTCAGTGGAATGGTCTGCCCAGGGAGGTGGTGGAGTCGTCATCCCTGGAGGTGTTTAAGAAAAGACTGGATGAGGAACTCAGTGACATGGTCTAGACAATGGGAGGTTTGGATGGATGGAGCGTGGTGCCCATGGCTCCAGAGTTGTGAATTCAATCCCTGGGTGGGTGCTCGCTTGGGAGTTAGACTAGATGATCCTTGTGGGTCCCTTCCAACTCGGAATAACATGGGATCCTGTGAACAATAACGACCAAGGATTGAGCAAGACACCTGGTAACACAGGAAATATGGGGCTTTATTTGGATAGGTACACTAGCAAAAAGTATTGATAAAATATTTAGCTTGTCTGTCCTTTTGAAAAATAACCACTTTCTGCAAAAAGGCTGGCTGACTTATTTACAAAAAGGAAGGAAGAGGGTAAAACTTATACAAACAAAATAAGGCAGTCACTGGAGAATGACCTTATTGTGTCTAGTGTTCTTTACGGCCACACTAGTGAAGAACAAAACCCATATTTACGGTGGTACATTATGCATTCATTGCAGTATGCTGCTTCAGTAGAATTATTTTCATGCTTGGATTTCGCTGGGGGCGTGTCTGACTGATCTCTCACAAGCTGAAATTCCACCTGCTCTCTGGACAGTTCTGCTTACATGCAACCAATTGTAACATATGCAGCTGTGTGGGTGCAGCTTTGAACAATAGGCACTATACTCCTGAATGAGGGTCATTAGCTCGGGCTCAGAGCCACACTCATTGAAGTACATTGTTTTGGACAGTTTGAAGTGCACATGGGGTGAGATTATATCTCAAGGCAAATGACACCATGGCCAGAGTATTATGTTACATTAAGACCAGAGATCTGGCACATTTGAACCCTAGTTTTCATTGATCTTGCCCCACAGACAAAACAGTGCATCCATCTAGATTTTATAGATGCAAAGCCTTCTTTAAAAGTTATGAAAAGCTATCTTTCACTCCTAGGACAGAATTCATTATGCTCTTAATTATCTTTGTAGAAGTACTAACCATCAATTTAGCTGTAAACTACATTTTTAAAATTGTGATCTGTCAGGAAATGTTCAATGCTGCTCTGTCCTATTAGAGATTGGTGCACTGACCTAGGAAGAACATTGTAAAGGGGTATAAAACAACATATCTCTCACATTCAAGGAAAGCAGCCAAAAGGTTAACAAGCGTATGAGCTGTTTGACTAAAGAATCAGCATGAGCTACCACCACTAGAAAACTGCAAATTTATACTGTGGAAATATCTATTAACTAAAACACTTTCCCTAAATGAAGGAGATAACACAATGAACACAAAGAAAGATTCTGGCACTAAAAAAAAATCACAGACTTAAATTGGCAAAAATTTTTAAATCATATAACAATTAAGCAAAATAATTATGGACCTGAAAGATTGCACTAGTGAATATCAGGAAAATTTAACAATAGTTTTCTTTTAGTTGGCATTCTAACAAATCCAGTGTGTTCATGAAGGAAGTCAGGATTAATAATATCAAAAGAACAGATCTAAAAAAGGGCATAGAAAGAATTTCAACTATACGTGAAAAAAGTCACAGCAGTCACCTAATGATGCTAGAGTCATTCTCAGTGTGAGTTCTGGGTTAATGTCCTGTCCATGCAGGGAACTGAGCAAAGCAGTTCAAAGTGTACCTTCTACGAAGCCCAACCAATAACAGCATCTTTTCCTCACCACTGAAGTCCTCCATGAGGTCTCACAGAGAAAAGCAAGAAATTCAAGAAGACATACTTTTTTTTATTATTACCTGTTATAATTATTATAGGAAGAGGGTGCCTTTTTGTACATTGATCTTCCATCAGTGTTCTTCTATTCTACAGCAACTTAGAATCAGAATTAGTTCTTAGCTATGGTAGAGTTGACTACAAGGGAGCTATATTAAACTCATTGCTGAGTTTTGTAGACACAGAAGGGGCCTGACATTTTAAAAGTAAAAGATGTCTTCAAGTGCAAAGGCCCCAGGACAAACTTAGACTTCTGCCTACACCCAAAGCACCTGTAAAAGGTACAACATAACTCTGGGGAAGTACGGATTTCAACATCCTAAAAACCTCTGAAAACCACACACAGATCTTCTCCAGTGTTTGACAGAATTAGAAAGAAGAACACACTTGAAATACCTGAAAAAATTCACAGGTTACATCCCCTGCAGCCATATACAAAAGTTTAAAAAGTTAACTTAGCAATGGAAACGTATCTTGCATTCCTAGACCATTCCCAGGGTACTTTCTGCTATCCACTTTAAGTACATTGATGTAAAAATAAAAACAGAGGCTTACGACCATACAGTCAGTTCTTTTCTTTCTTGCACCACTTTCAAACCAAATTCCTCTTGTAACTAGACTCTGTTCAGCAGAATTGCTCCATAATAACGCCTGGGCAGATGAGTGTAGAATTGGACTTTAACATTTTAGAATCATCATATGGCTGACAAAAGCAACTTCCAACTCATTCTCAGGTATATGAATGTTCAGCCATGAAATCAGGTGAGGGGTCTCAATAATTTTAGAATTACTTGGTTGGCTTACTGAATCCAATCAAGAGGTTTGTTCTCATTTTACCTAATAAACTTTCGAGTTTTCTCATGACATCTTCTCATACAAGCAGAACAGAGAAGGCAAATTTGCATTAGGAAAAGATGTGAAATATTTGCTTACAATTTGATCTCTCAACCTGAGTAAAATTTCTCTCCTTATCCCTCTTCTCTCCTCTCTCAGCCTCAACTCCTGGGCAGAATTAGGGCTCTAAACTGTGCTGAGAGACTATAAACAACACAGACAAGAAAAGAAGATAATCACATCACTCAGACTCAAACCAATTGAAAATGTTAGAAGGTAGATGTTGTCTAATTAGAGGACAGCTACAGGCCAAAGAAATAAAGACTAGTATGGTATTATCAAAACCATACATTTTCACATGGTACAAACAAATAACATGTGGCCACTCACACCTCTAATTTTTGTGGAAGGAAAATATTTTCCTTCCCATTACTCTCTCCAGAATAGTTCTCATATCTCTTTTAATACTGAACTGCTTCTTTACTGTTCTGGGACAGTATCCATTATTTATACAGACAAATCCAGGATCCTAAATATTGGATTAAGGGATTATGTGCAGTGGGGTTTGTGGCTTTTTTCATTTTCTCACACCTATTACACCAGTATTTACTGAGTTGAACTGTGCTGGAGGCAAGTTCAATTTCCATCTCTTCTCAGGGGAGTGATTAAATTTAGTTGATGCTGAGAAAAAGTAATTCAGTATGATGAACATAGCAAGACTTGACTGGCAAGCCTGTGAGAAAGGATTAATACCACAAGCAAAGCAGAGCTACAAAAACAACTGCTGAAGTCCTACAAACAGGGGAAAGGAAAAAAAAGTAGGAAGGAAATGGAAATATAATATCTCTCAAAAAAAATCAAAACATATACACTATAAACCCAGAACTTAAGGACATTAAACTCAATTCTATATTGCAACACAAAAGAGCATTCTGGTACAATTTCAGCTCCATGAGAACAAACTTTAATTTTGAGAGAGTTTTGAACATAATTTGAGATTCAGATTTTGTGGTTAATATGGACCTGAAATGAAATTCTAAATGTGAGTTCCCCTGATGTTTGGAATTGATTCACATTTTACAGGGTGTTTCGGGGTGGGGTTTTTTTTATATTTTTTGTTTGGTTGGGGTTTTTTTAGAAAGCAAGCATATCCTCTAGAATATGCTGCGTAACTTGAGTAAGCGCATATCCTGCTAACTTGAGTAAAAGTTGAGGAATAAAAAAGCGACAAAATTAGATAATTCCATTTTCATTAGCTGGTGATTTTGAAAGCACTTCCAATTTTGAATTAGGAAAAATATATTAAAAAATATAAAAGTAAAATATATTTTAATTAAGTTGGCTTACTCATAACATTTAAGTTAGATCCAAGTATATCAACAAAATAACCCTGTTCATCGCATATTGCACAGTCATTTTTATTTAAAAGCAGCTCAGTTTGATAAATTACCATCCTCAATATGTGTGTGGCTTAATGTTTGCTTTAAAGAAAGACTGCATACACAACTAATTTACTAGTTTAAGTAATTTTGCTATTATACTATTGCTTGGCCGGTCTGCCTAAAGTAGTATCATATTTTGTCTTTTTATTTATTAATTTTAACAAATTCACATGGTATGGGAAAAAACTGCANAAAATATTTAAATACTTAATTCTCCAATTACAAACAGCACAACTGCCCAGATTTTTTCTCACATTATTTTGTTTCTCACCTTTGTCACATCGGATGGCATGTAGATTATATAAGTAATTTAATAGAAAGTACAGTAATACCTTGCTGCATTGCAACTTCTCCATTGCGACCTCGTTGATTTGTGAGAAATTTTTCTCACAGACCTGCCTCAGTGATTCATGAAGCTTCCTGATTAACGCATGCGCAGTGCCTGCACTTCGCTGAGGGGCGGTGCTGGCACTCCCTGTGGGGAGGGCCTGGCCCAGCCCCGCGGGGAGGACACGCGGGGCATCCCCCTCACCGTGGCATTTATAGACCCACGGAGCCATGCCCCGGTCCCTGCCCACTCCTGTATTTCTTCACACCCTGTCCCTACAGTGGAAGGCTCATGCCACGGTATGCCCCAGGCGGCCGCTGCAACGCAGGGCTGCATCACCACAAGGCACACCGTCCCCTGTTGCTCTAAGCCCAGCTGGAGGACTGACTCCCACTGGGCCCGTTAGTTTCCATGACCACAGGCGGGGAAGGCAATGCAGTCTGCGCTCAGGGACTGTGCGCCCAGCGCACCTGGTGATGACGTAGCCCCAGGGAAAGTTCAGGTGGGCTGGCTGCAGTGGCGGTGGGGCCAGTGCTGTGTGCTGGGATGGGGTAGCGCCGGGACATGCCCACGCTGCTGTCGTAGCTGCTGCGCCAGAAGGAGGCTTCTGTTCCCCCATGCCCTCCCCTCACTGCAGCAGGGGGAAGCGGTGCTCTGACGGCTCCACACAGCCAGCGCTGCCTCTCCCAGCAGTTGTTAAAGAAACTCTGACGCTGATGCCACCCCCCACCATAAGGGGCCCCGAGTGCCGCAGTGTTGCAAAGTTAAGGTTTCCCAGGCTCCATGAGTGCTGGCCAAAGCCCAGGGACACACCTTCTCTGCTGCGACCGGGAGCTTCCCCGCTGTGGAGACAGTGCAAGCACGCACAGTGGCAGCAGCCCAGCAGCAGCTGTGGAAGCAGCAGCTTGGTTGAAGAGAAGCTGAGGGATTCTTCCTTTTGCTCCCCTGTGCTGTGAGAGCCCATGGGGAAGAGCGGAAAACGCTCCCCAGGGCTCCTGATCGGCTGAGGAATGATGGGCGTGGCCTCTATGCATATTAATGACCCACACATGTTTGCAAATTTGACAGTTTGCGAGACCTTGGGGAGACTCGTTCCTTGCAAAGGGTGAGGTATTACTGTAATTTAAGGAAATACTTCCTACTTTTTTCCAGGACGTTGAGTGAACTGTCCACTGGTGAGACTTTTACATTATCAACATTTGTGACATCCAACCAGCTGGTTAGCAAATGCTGCCTCTGGTGTACACTATTTACAGCCTGGTGAAGGACACAGTTTAAAACATTCATTTAGTTTTAGATTTGTTTTCAAGTACAAAACTCATTCAGCCATGGTAGCATCAGCCCATACTTTTAAAGCTAGAACTAGAGTTAATCCTCTACAGGGCTTCACTCTGTTTAGGGATTCAAATCTTCCATGGAAATAAAGCCCAAGATTTGCTACTCTAGGTATTCCTCCATATTAAGAAAATGGGCAATACCCAATTTTAGAGAAACACAAAACCATGATTACAACGAAGTTAAGAGTGGACAGTATGTGCAAACATTCTAATTGGGTGCAAATCTAGATTTAATTAAAACATTATATAAGAACTAAAATAAAGGCTGCTATACAATCCACAACAAATAAGCATGATCTTGTACAGCTAATCCCTGTTATATTTTATTCCTGAGTATATTAAATGAAGATTGATTACTTCTGACCAGCTGATTTGTGGTGCTTGGGTCTTGAGAATCACATAATTTATTTACTACACATTTATTAAAATATTTTCCATTCTATCCCTCAAAGGTATTAGTAGAAAAACCTTTCAAGATAGAATTGTAAAGGACCTTCTTTATAGATGAAATGTAAAAGCTCCACCAGTGCAAATATCTGATAAACAGAAACTAATGAACTGTTATTTAACTTCATCATAAGTGTCAGAGGCCTAAAGCAACAATGCTTAATTAAGATGATGTGTGCCTCGAGTCTTCTCTCAGGAGAATCACAGCAGATTCCCTTCATTGACAAATATATTCACAGAATTATCTGAACACATATTTTATAAATATATGAATGGCATGAAGTCTCCTGCTGTTAATTCAGACTGATTACTTGTTAAATATTTAATTGAGACAGGATGGAGGTTAACAGATGTTCACATAAGGATATACAAAACAATGGAGAAAAAGTAGTCACGGCACTTAAAGAGAGGTTTAGGTACTGCCTGAAAATTAAATCTTACACGTTTCCAGGTGCAACACCTGAACAATGATATGAAAACCCATGTTGCCTTTTCATTTTTTACTCATGTAATTACCGATTTCCCAGATTTCCATGCCTGAATAATATAAATCAGGCATAGTAGACCCTTTACTGTTTCTGACAACAAATTCCATTGTTCCTTCATCAAGCAATGACTGCTTCTAAACTATATCGCTTTACTGCCTGTTTGCAGAAACTAACACATTACTAGACAAAACTAATACTCGTGACAGTACATTACATCTAATTAGAGAAGTGTTTTACATAAACTTTGCCTCCTGTGTCCATTGGCCTTCCTTGGAGTGTCAGAGCCAGAAGGAATCTAGCCAGCTGAAACTGAAAGACTGTCAACATGCAGTAAGAGTCAGATCAGGTCTTTTACAATTTTTTTCAACTCATCATGATTTTTTTCTTGATCTTTCTGGGCAGCATTCACAAACCTGGTAATGAAACAAACTGGATGCTATTTATATCTCCATAGAAAGAAGAACAAGGTGCATCCTCAGGCACAGGGGAAGAAAATTCAAAGTCAAATGGTGCATAGTTAAGCCTGTTAACTCAGAATTCCACAGCCATAATATTCTTTTGAATACAAATAACGAACTAACCAAACCTATTCACCCAAGATTTTGACATTTGTTTCAAAGCAATAAGTAAACCAGCACCTCACTACACTGTGGTATTTATTCAATCTCAACCTAAGATACCAATTACAATCAGTTGTCAAGGAGAGTGAAACTGTAGCAGAGGTAGTATGTATGTTAAGACTTCTGAAAGTTTTCCTGACTCATTTTCAATCTGTAAATATGCATACCACCTTTTATGTAAGAGGACTGGTTGCTCTTTTAAACTTGAGGCATTGTTATTACTGTTTCACACTTATTTATATGTGTGAAAAAAAGGATGATAAATGAAAAAGCCATAACGCAGATTCATAGCAGACAGGCGTCTGAGCCATAAATGTCTCACTAAGGTACGGGGAATTTCACTAATTAACTCCACAAGGGAATTCAGCCCTCTGAATGAAATCATGGTCACTTAAGGATGCAAACCATTGATGGTTTAACACATGGTTCTTGGACCTAGATTCTTTAAAGAGAAGTCTCAAGCTTTATTCTGAATTATTTTAATATCTCAACTTTTTGCTCCTCATGTTTTCTGCTTACAATTATTACTGTATCCTGTAAAATTACTGTTGGCTGTCAAGTATTAGCTCTCATTGTTTTCATCTTTTATTGACTGCGATATCACAAGAAATCTCTCATGATTTTACTCTAAGGTCATGGTCATGCTTGACAAAAGATGTAAAGAAAAAACTTTGAATATTAAGATAGGAAAAGGTTACTAGAATTTTATAGTGTACCCAAATCCCCTCAAACAGATCCAGTTCCACAATTCAGATGCGGGGAATATGGTTTGAGTGTTAGCCTGAAAGGAGTTGAAATCAGGTCTCTCAGCTCTACCAATGTTGATATAAAAGCTATATGCTCCCAGCAGCTGTTCTTTAGAAAACAAGCCCTACTTATTCCCTTGGACAGCAAAGAAAAAGGGAGAAACTTGGTTTCTCCTTCAGTAGGAGATCTGTAAATCTGGAGTCTGAAACAGATAATCATGATCCTTTCCATGATGAGAAGGGTGAGTAAAACCTGGAGGGATGCATCATTTATAGCACACCATGACAGAATTCCCACAACATTCAGTTAAACAAACTGAACTTGCTCAATGCACGGATTGTCATGTTTTTTAAATTCCAAATATCTTACCCCATGCATATTAACTCTAAGCATCAATCTCACTCCAGACAGATGAAAGTAAAATGTTATACCCTCTAAGTTTTACATATTTAAGGGTATGTACCTTCTCAGGTGCTCCTACATGGACACAAATTTTTTTTGTATTTTGGCAAAGGAATACAAACAAATTTATGGTTTAATATGAATGCTTTGAACACTTACTAACATTGACAGCCAAAGAAACAGTTTTCATCAACAAAACACAGAAGAAGAAAGAAAGTTTCAAATGCACGTGACCAAGACTGTTTAGAATGATTACATAAATATTTTGCAAGAAAAACACAGACTAACAGAATCTATTCTACTATTTAAATTAATGCTGTGTTTTCCATGGAAAACTTATTTATATGTAAAATAGGGTGGAAATTGTTATAGTAAAAAACGAATCAAGTGACATTGCAAAGTTGCCAATATTATAAAATATGGGGACACATATCTTGAAGACACTTCATAGGTACTCCTGTTTATTTCCCCTAAATATAGCATTTTGATTGCTGATGCAAATTTTTGCCTTGTTTTTGTCATGCTTTTCATAGATAGAAAAAAAAGACATGGTGACTAAATGACTAACTGAAAATAGAAGTCCTGCCCAACATAATAAACAGGAAAGCAAAGAAGGGAACAAAATTCATTTTCAAGTGAGTATGTTTATTACTAGAATAAGGTTGTTTACAGGAAGTTCTACATCTCTGGACAAAGGTGGTACAAAATCATCTGCAACAGTGGAAACTGAACATAGACACCCAAGTTACAATGAAAGAATGTTTGAACTCATAGAAATTATTTCCAGAGAAAATGACTGATCTAATGGTATTTCATGAAATCACAAGGAGAGAGGTGGATTTCTGGATTTCTCTTTTTGCAAATCCAAAGTGAACTTTACAGGTCTGCTTCCCCATTACGCTTTGAGTATCATTTCAAATTAAGAACGCAATTGCATTATTAGCTCAATTTAAACATACTGTTTCTGAGTATACTGCTCTCTTCAAAAAGGCCAATTATTACATATCACTCAGTCAAAACACCACAATATAGGACAACTTTCTTGAACTTGGTTACAAAACACATGGCTTAAAAATATTTCTTTATTAAAAGTCACATTCGGTAGCATTTCTATTCTGACTGCAATACAAAGATGGATTTTTTAGTACAATTTCATAGTTATTGAGACTAACATGGCAAGTCCCTCCTGTAAAGAATTTAAGTGTGAACTTACATGTATGACTAATGCTAGAGAAACACTTAAATCTCTTCTGTATACCCTTAAGTTCCACAAATCCTCCTAGTCTTTTCCAGAGCCTCTAAGGAAAATAAGTCCATCTACACTTCTGAAGGATTTTTATTTTAAAACATTTATTTTATAAGTATTTGATAAATAGCTAAGAATAGGCTCAGACAATCCTTCTAATAATTTGAAAGGGCAAAGTGTCAGGACTGGTTCTCTATTTCCCCATTTTTCATATAGTTTTATAAATATTGTTGAGTCATTATAACCTGTTTTAAACTGCTGCTGCAGACTAGAGGCCTTTCCATGTTAGGGGAAAAAAATTATTGAATCCATTCACTCTAAAATAAGAAGTGCTATAACACACACAGCTACAGGAAAAAAAAACAGGAATCGATTGAAGTTTATAATCATATTGAAGTGATTGAAATTGTTCAGCTTTGCATAAGAATAAAATTGTATAATCATTGTAAATTGAATGTAGACTCTAATAAATACAAAAGTTTGGGGGTTCACTCTCAGAAATACAGTAAAAGTTCCAGATCTGCAAAGTGAAACACAAACCTCCCTTTTATTAATGACAATAAATCATTGGTCCATTTTATCCATCACTTAATCAAATATTCACTGAAACAAAAGCCCCAAGAATATCTACAATGAACAAAATCTCCTCTCCCTTTCAGTCCCCTAACCCCCAAGAAAAGAGACATTTAGATGCATAGCAAGGAGAAAACAAGCCTGCAACAAGTCAGAGCAGAGGACGGTGTCTGAAATTAATTCCACCACATTACTGCCTCCTGGTAACACTGTTGCAGCGGTCAGATACCTTGAAGTCCAATAGCCCATTTTCCCACCGTTGCAAGACCGTAATCATCAGGATCTATATAGCTCAGAGAAACAGATTTGGCTTTGTTCAACATAAACCACTGAAATAGGTTCAGTCAATGAAAATAGTACAGAAACGCACAACTATGCATAGTCTGACCTTTTCAAGAGAAGACTCCATCCCACACAGATATTCAGATTTCTGTGTAACAGCTGACAAAAACACAGAACAGAAGCTGAACTGGACTTACATAGATCCAAAACAGGCCCAGTTGAGCTCTGTATCACATCTGGAACGTGCTAGCACAAGTCACCACTGCCTTTCATCACACCCTAGAAAGTGTCACACCACAGAGTCTCCAAAACCCGCAGGTACGTGGAGGAAATGGATGGTTCTGAGCACCAGCACTAAATATCTCAGCTGACATCGGCCAAACTCAGAGTGTATTTAAAATACACACAACTGTCACACCCTCTTCGCCAGAAAACTAAACTTTCTCCTCATAATTAGCAACCAAAACCAACCACACCCCAATAGTTCTGGCAGGTAGGAATTAGTATACCAACATAAATTAACATTATCATAAATTAGAGATACAGCACCCAGGAAGCACTAATTATGTTGACCACTGCAATTTTTAGTCAGTCACAGAATTACCAAAGCTAGAGAAATACCATCACCTTCAGTAAAAGAAATCATAGACACAAAGACATTACACTCCAGTGTCTAAAAAATGATCAACTTCAATTTCCTGCACTTCTAATAAAAATCCTCACCATGTCACTGTAGTAGTTGGAACCTAGTTTGAACAGAACCTTTGTTTACAACAAAGATTTAGCACTCAGATTACCAGGTGATAACAAATTTTTTACCCCCTTGGAATTTTGCTGGTCCATGCCAACATTGCTGCCACTGTACAACTGCATCGACCCATGGTGATTTTCTGAACTCAGGGGGTATAAAATACAGAATTCACATCTCAGGATGCAAGCTCATGCTCAGCCTTAATGACAGAAACTCACCACCTTAAGTCAGAATTACAATCAGTTTTTCTCCCAGCACATATCCTGGTCTATGTCAAAAACCACAGTGACTAAGGACATAATCTTACTTTCACAGAGGTCAGTAGCAAAGCCCCTGCTGACTTCAAAAAGACCAAAAAATAACATTACGTCTTAAAAAAATCATTATTATTTTCTTCAGAACGCTATATGCATTTCCTATCAGCCCCCCGCAGAAGGATGATGCCCTTTCAGCTTTGCAATAATATTGCCTCATATAGAAAAGGATCTCAGACTGTCAGTGCTAATCTAATGTCTGTGACCACCTGAGGAATATGGTTTGACTTCAGAATATAGCTTGAAGAGGAAAGAATCAAGCCCTATGGAAGAAGAAAGAGGCATACCAGCACTAATGACTTGACGATAACTAACATAAAAAAGTCTACCATGTTTGAAGTAGAACTTGTACGAGTAGCTATTCCTCTCTGCACAATAAACAAATAAGATTCCCAGAATAAAATATGTGTTTATATATACAGGTACTTACTTAGCTATTCAGCTGACAATTGCTATCAGAAGTGACATAGAAAGAACAATTTCAGTTAGATGGGAAACTACATCACGAAAGTGATCCAGAAATACATTTTGATCCTCTCAGGGTTAAAAAAAGAATAAAAGAGGATATGCTATTACACAATTAAAACATTTGCTGTATGTTTAACCAAGCATAGAAATTGCATGTGGCTGTTTTGGAACTGCAGGAGAAATAAATGCCACTGGCTTCTCAACTGAGTAAGTTTATGAAAAAGAGATTAAAAAGTAGTTAAGAGTCTTTTCATGAGAATTAACAAAGGTAGCAGGACAGGATCTTCACTTTTCACATACCTTTCCTCTTGAAGTCATTTAGAAGCAGTCAAAGCAAGCATAAGTATTTAACTCAGAGAGCATAAAGGCAAAGCTAAAGATCATCTTCATACGCTCAGGCACTTCAGTCTTGACCATAGTATGCAGTTTGAAACCTATGCTGTATCACATCCAACCAGAATCTACTAATTATGCCCTCCTAGGTAGTCTGACAGCTCACCTGGCAGCTGCTTGATTGAACAAGCTCTGCACAGAAAGCAACAACAGCTGATTCCTACTATACAGGCTGGAATTCAGTCAAATTTGCCTTGCTGGCTACACAGTAAAGAACAGCTTCACCTTGTTAGTTACAGGTGCTACTTACTGGTCTGTGATGAAGGCATTCATCTAGAAAGACACATGTGGTACTTGAATCTGGGCTTTCCCATTCAATAGTTGTTTGCACAGAAACCAACAGAGCACAGGATTGCCAGTTGGAAAGGGAAGCTCTATTCAGGTTGCTGTCATTCCCTTCCCAGTACAAGCATGTTCAAAATCCACTAATGAAACTGTATGCAAATGAAACAGATGTCCAGTCCAACATGCAGCATTTTACATCACCTTTAGATCTCCATTTCAAAACTAGTAACAGGCAAGAAGTCAGTTTTAAAACAAGCAAACAAAAACAAAAAAACCACATACAAAACAAGAAAAACAATCAAATCCCCCAACAAAACAACAGCAACAAAAATATTAAAAAAAAAAAAGCTACTGAAAAGCAGGACTGAATCCATAGAACAAGAAACCATGGCTACCTGGCCACAGCACAGACAATTAACATATCTCTATGGAAAGGGAAAACATTAATACCTTAGTTACTGTTCAGCTAATTAACCCATGCTACTGCCCTTTCTTGAGCAGCTGCTTCCCACAATATCGCAGGTAGAAAGATAACATAATTCCATATAGTTTTTATAGAAGTAAACTACTAAGTAAGTTTTTCTCCAAAATATGAGAGATGGATATCAAATAAAAAGAAATTCACGAGTAATTTGCAAGTACTGCACTGATTTGAGGATTCAGAAAATTATAGATTTCAGTGAGTTAGGTAGAAGCTTAGAGATTTAAGGATTTTAGTGAAATAGTGAAATTTTAGTGAATTTTAGAAGGACTTGTAGATTTTAAAATCATTCACTTAGCCTGATAATAAATAGTAATAATAATGAAATGCAATATTAAAGGGAAGAAAGTCTTGTTTCCCAGTCCTGAATGGTAAACAAAAGATGATTCTATTAAAAACACGGGGCAAGAATGTGAAGCATTTGAGCTGACTGGTCAATAAACTTAGAGCAAAATTGAAATTTATGACAAAATGTTGAAGGTATACATATTCATGGAGTAATATCTATATGTATGAGGCACGGGTATAAAAATAGGTGGCAAATCAGGGCAGAGGACACCGCTGCTCCTCTTCTGTTGTACCTTGGGTCAAAAACAAACCTTTTCTATGGCTTGCAAGTAACTACCTTGAGTCCTGACTGATTTTCCTTAAATCAGTACCGCCCTCTGCAGGCAACGTGCAAGTTCTGCAAAATGAACTTGTGCACCTTCCTTGCAAAGATCAGTAGGTCAATAATACAATCTCTACAAAGAGAAACCCAGCAGAACCCTAGGAACACAATACAGAGACTTTTAAATTCTTCGTATAAATGCTGTGCCTATTAAAGGCTGTGAGAAAGTATGTTTTGCTGCTGTTTCAGCTTGAGACAGATTCCTCCGTGATACTTTCTGGCATTTACTCCCCTGGGACTTTACAGAAGCTTGTTGTGTGGCATCTGATAATTTTTTCTGGTTATTTCTAATAAACATCCAAAATAAACCACATTGTTTAAAAGTTACAATAACTGATTCATCAGTGACTAAGTATACTTTACAGTTTCAGTATTTGGCTACTTCATTTAACACAAACGTATAACTTTAATAGGGCATTTTGCTGAGATTTGTACAGCACTGTAGTGGGAGTGCCAGGTGCCCACCAAAGACACTTTATCACTCTGCCTTTTAAACCAGAGAGGGGAGAGAAAACACAATAGGTTGAGATAAGAGCAGGAAGATCATTCACCAATTACTGTCACAGGCAAAACAGACTAATCAAATATGAGTACAATAATGAGAAATAAAACCAAATCTTTAAAACAATTCAGTGTTTGAATACTGTTCCGAGCGGAAGTTACTCACATTAGGGCCAGCTGCCTCCTCAACCCTTCACTCTAGTGATCAGTGACAGGGCTTGAGGAAACGGCATGAAGCGGAGTTGGGAGGTTTAGTCTGGATAGCAGGGAAAAAGGTTTTCATCCAGAGGGTGGTTCAGCACTGGAACAGGCTCAGCAGGGAAGTGGTCACAGCACCAAGCCTGACAGAGTTCAAGGAGCATTTGGACAAGGCTCTCAGGCACATGGTGTGACTCTTGGGTTGTCCTGTGCAGGGCCAGCAGTTGGGCTTGATGATTCCAGTGCAGCATATTCTATGATTCTATGATTAACACTGAAAGCATTGCATGACAAAACTGGTTTCCATCAGAGCGCCTTCGGTCCAACTTAATTTACATTTGCTTTTTTCCCCCTCTTGGGTCTGTGAATACAATTTGTTTAAGCAATTATCATATTTTACAGTATTTTTCTTCTCCTAAAAGATAAAACTTTGTATCTTATGAACAGCATGACATATCACTAAAATGTGTATGGAAGCAGTCATGGTAAACTGGTGTCTTTTTAAAACCAAATTTAGATTTGAAGATCCATCGTTCTGCTCCACAAACTCGTAACACAAACTTTCACGGCAAAGCACAAAAAGCACGTTATGGTTTCATGAAATCAGACCGATTTGGCTTGGAAGGGACCTTAAAGACCATCTAATTCCCACCGCCCTGCCACGGGCAGGGATGTCCTTCCCTAGGCCGGGTGGCTCAGGGCCACGTCCAGCCTGGCTTTGAACACTTTTCTTTCACCATGACCCCTGCGGGTCCCGCTGAAAGGAAACAAGAAGAGCTTTAACACCCCGCTGGACAGCAGAAGGACGGCTCGGGCAGGTAGCGGGGGCTCCCCTGCCTGCGGCCCCGCAGCTCCGCGGCCCCGTTCCCAGGGCGACGCCCCGCCCGCTCCGGCCGCTGCAGCGGCACTGGGGGTGCGGCGGTGGAGGGGCTGCGCACCGGACCGGGCAGCTCCGGCCGGGCTCCCGGGGAGCCCCCGCCCCAGGCTGTACCGCGGGAAGGGCAGCAGCGGCACCACCTGTGGCACCAGCCCCTGGCAGCTGTCTGCCGGGACCCGCAGCAGCCTCAGCGGTCGGAAGCGGGACCGGCTCCCCCTGGATACCAAGACCTAAGGCAAGGGTCTGAGCAGCCGCGAGGGCCGAGGAAGAGCATCTCTCAGGCACAAGCACCCCACCAACCACAGGGCCAAGGGGGAGGTGGCAGCCGGACCCGTGCACCGGCACAAGGACCGTGTCGGCCACAGGCCCCGTTTCGACACCACGGCCAGAAGAACGCGCTGCGGGTGGCAGAAATAAACATCAGCCAGAGATAAGCCCTGGGCAAGCCTCCCATCAGGCACGGGGGGGCAAGGCAAAGCATGGATCAGTCACCAGGATTAAACCCTTCCTGGGAACCCAGAAGTGTTGATGAGACATACGCAGTAGGACAAGGCACCTCTGAACGTGGGCATGGCCCTTACCAGCCACACGAACCCGGCTATGGTCTCGGTCAGGCAGAGTACAGTCCCTGTGATGAGCATATACCCGACCCTGAAGCACGAACGCTGGCAATTCAGAATGCAAAAGCCTATTTACTGAAGACCAGCACAACAACTGGCCTGAACTTGTGAGTACAAAAAAGGGTCACAGTCAAAGAGGGTAGAAGTATGAGTGAAAAGTAGTGTTGGTGAAAGGACAAAGGGTTATCCTGAGGAAGGGAGGTCTATATATAATGGAATAATATGCTATAAATGCAATAATTAATCACTTGTGTGATACTTGCAAGTGTCCCAAGATATTTCAGAACCAAAATTGCTGAGGGAATTTTGTAGAGTTCCAAAAAAGTTGACTTGATTAAGAGCAAGTTTAAATTCAGCTTTTAAGATAGGTGTGGTATATGTAAAAAGATGGAAGATAGGACCACTCCTAAGTATAATCAGGCTAGTTTTAAGTGTAATTTTCCATAATGCTGCATGATCTCCTTTTTTCTACCTATTCCAAGGATTTCTCCAAGGCTTTAGGTGATTAGCTTCTACTTCAGACATTAAAAGTGTAATATTCTAAGACAATTTTTTGTAGTAGGCTAACAATATTTCCATTTATGTGGCAGATATGATCATTTTGCTGATGTGATAACAAAGATCTTGGATGAACAACCCACAAATACAGTAGACATAATTGAGAATATCAGCAAGGATGTGAAGGGGGCTCGGTTTCGGAAAAAAATGGACACTCTTCGAGATGAACATCAGATTCCTCCAACATTTGAAGCAGCAGAAAAGTGTAAAGCTTTGTTCGTCAAGGAAAATGGAGAAGAAAATGAAGAAGCAGTAGAAGAAGAGATAGTGAGTTATTATCAGAGTGAAGCAGATATCATGTATACCAGGGAATGGACGGGTGGATGATGTGAAAGGAAAAGAGAAAGGAAGGAAGTTATGGTCTCTTCTGTGGTGCTGCCTCTCATGATCAGATAAGTGATTGCAATCACAGTACCGTGTACCTTCTCCATAGCTGAGCTGGTCCCATGTCTAGTTGTGAAGAAGAAAACACATCCAGTTACGTACTTAGTTTGGATTTTTTTCTTGTAAGAAATTGAATATCGAGAGCCTTTTAAATCATGGATGTTGTAAAGTTTGTTACAAAGTAAAGTTTGTTACGTCTCCCCTATGCCAGTTCAGCATGGAATATTGCATCCAAGCTTCTTGTCTTTATCTAAAAGGGGCATTTCTTTATCTAAAGGGACTGTAATTTTAGACACCAGTTACAGAATATTGTACACAGCTACTACTGTGAAATACAGAATGCAGAATTTTGTGATTCTTGCAGCTCCAACTGTAGTCCCAGTCTGTCCTTCTCCAACTGAAACAAAATACAATTTTAATGAAGAACTACTAGAATTGAAAAGCCAATTCTTAAACCAGATTTTTTATTATTCGGTTGTATACATGCAGAAGCATTTGTATCCAATGAAAAATTAAAATTCTCATAATCAGAATTGTAAGAATGTAAATGAGAATTTTTATAATAACCAAGGGGAAACAACCAACAAGATGCTGATTTTCATACTAAGCTACCAGTACATATTCAAATTAATTGTCATTGCAGAGTACAAATACCAATCACAGAAAAGATAGTCCAGTTTTTCCATAGCCTATTACGTATCTTACAGTGCAGGATGGTAAAAATGGGGGGAAGTACGGTATTTCAGAAAGGAATTACGAATTTTTCATACTCCTGTCAATCTTGCTTTGATATAAGACACATAGAAGGTCCAGAGAAATTCCATATGAAACTAACACTAATTCTTAGAAATTCCCAACCCTGTCATGTCCAACTTCTCATAACTGTGTTACATGATCACCTATCCCCATGAAAAAAGGGTGATAAAGCAAATGGAAATACTTACTTAAATCATTGTTGGCCTAGTTTTGCTTCCACTGAAGTCAGATGGAGTCTTGCTATGGACTTCATTGAGAGCAGGGGGCAATATTTTAAAAACATACGGGGAGCTACTGTATGCCAAGGTCTTCAAATGAACAGCATTCACTCCAGAGAAATATTGCTGATCTGGTGCCTAAATACATAAAATCTGTATTACATTTTTCCTCAGATGCATTTGCCGCTAATACAAAGAATTTTATATAAGTAAAACTTCAGAGACGTGATAGAAAGAATCTTGTAGAAATAAAGCTTTAAACAAGTTAAGTATTTAGAAAGCATAGAGTCTGTAGGTGATTGTATAGCAGAAATTAGAAAAGAATGTAAGGTGATAAAGAAACTTAGGTTGCCCGGATACCGAAGTCGTAAAACTAGTTAGAAGGAATGTGAAAAAGATAACAGACAGTCGTCCAAGAACAGGCCAATTATTTTAGAAAACTGACCAATGGGAATGTAACAACTAAGAGAAGAAATAAAGCAAGACTAGACAGGTTTTGGAGTTTTTACAAAAAAAATTACTAAATAGATCATGCTCAACAGCAAAAGTTGAAAGTTCAGCCTGGAGGAAGACCTGTGGCCTTCATCATAAAGTTGAGTGCCGACCACTACCATAATTAACTAGCAAGGACTTAATGTAATGTCATCATGTAAATTGACAAGTTTCTACAGGAGGAACATATCTTTTTGTATGTATAAAAGGCTTGTGTTTATGTTAAGAGGGGAATTATCCACCCTCACTCCCAGTGTTTTACATTTCCAAGCGGCTTTTCAGCTTCACCACAACCAGAAGGAAACACAGTGTCCCTGTTTGCAGGCATCAAGGCATCTTAGCTGACATGCCCTAGCACTGAAGTCCTTTGTGGATCCTATGTAAGAATTCTGACTTCCCTTATGTTGCAGTAATTAGGAGTTTGAATTTTTAAATCCTGTGTTCTGAAAGCTGCGGTTCATCTGTGTTTTTTTCTTTACCCTTAAAAGGCATTTTTAATTTTTCTAAATTATAAAGATGTAGTGAACAAATGTCTGCAAAGCCCTTTGAGAGAATGAGTAGCACTACAGGAAAGTGAGGTACACTGTAATGTTCAGCAGACAACATGTTTAATATTTCAAATAGCTAATTATACCATTCTTTAGCTCTAACTCCAAATCTTCTTTCTCAGGGACAGTCCTCTCTACCGAATGTGATGGAAACAGCCTTTTATTTTGAACAGGCTGGAATTGGCTTGAGCAAGGATGAATCCTATTACATATTGCTTGCCCTTAAAAACCTAATTAGCGTTCAACCAATCCAGACCTGTCGCTTCTGGGGCAAAATTCTGGGCCTGGAAATGAACTATATTATAGCTGAAGCACAGTTCCATGAAGGTGAAGGGGAAGAGGAGGAGGAAACAGAAGAGAAAGTTACTGAGGAAGAAGAGAAAGGGATGAGTGAGGGCGAAGAGGAAGATGAGGAGAAAGAAAAAGAAGATGAACCACCGAAGTCCACCTATAAACCCCCACCTGACATCCCAAAAGAAGAAAATGGGACTGGGGCTAATAAATATGTCTATTTTGTCTGTAATGAGCCAGGCAAACCCTGGGTGAAGTTGCCACCAGTGACACCTGCCCAGATTGTCTGTGCCAGGAAAATCAAGAAGTTTTTCACTGGCCGGCTGGATGCTCCTGTTGTGAGCTTTCCTCCTTTCCCTGGAAGTGAAGCCAATTACCTGCGTGCACAGATAGCTCGAATCTCAGCAGGAACCCACGTCTCTCCCACTGGATTTTACCAATTTGCAGATGAGGAAGAAGAAGGAGATACATATGAAGAAAATCCTGATTTTGAGCCTCCTTCTATGGCTGAAATGGCAAACTCTCTCTCCCCATGGGCACACCATGTAAAGAATATTCTAAAGCAGGTATGTAGCCACACTGACCATTCACACTGCAGTACTTGCAGGGTCACAGAATGTAAATGACAGTCCTCACCTCCACATGCAGACTATTCACCAGAAGTGGTATTGGACTGAAATGTTTTTTATACAGAAAATACACTTTATATCATATGTATGTATCTTGCACATATTTACATTTACCGTGTGTGTGTGTATATATGTATTTAGGAACCTTCTACATTTAGTACTTGTTTCAATTATATGTTCTTGACATTGAAACCTATCTTTAGGTAACATTGTGAAGTGAGGCCCTGATAACAATGATTTCTGGTAACCTTCTGTATTAGGTTTTCTGCTTTGACATCCTTACTTGACAAAAATATTTAAAACTTTCCTTACTTGGGTAGCATGCTAAAATGCAGATAGCTTATGATTGGATGCTAAATGGAACTTATTTGTTGTTTTCTTCTTTTTTGTACTTTCTGCTGTGAAACATGCAAATGAAAAAGCTTGAAAGCATGTTCTATCAGGCTAGTGCTAGAAAGAGGTATTACTGCTAATTTGAGGGATATAGGGAATGCTTTGCCAAGAGGATACAATATTCTGCCAACAATACAGTAGTTACAGAATAGTATATATATTTTTCTTCTTTCCATCCCTTAACTCTGTGTGTGTGTCTGAATCAATTGTTTTAACTGGCTTGCATTCTTTCAAATGTATTGATTGTTTTTTCATGTCAATTACAGGGTCGATGTGTTTGGATTAATCCTCAAACATCAGAGGACAAAGAAGAAGAAGAAGAAGAGGAGGAGGAGGAAGAGAAATCAGAGCAAGATGAGGAACAGGAAGAAACAGGACCACCCCTTCTTACTCTACTCTCTGAAGATGAAGGTATTCTTCATGGCATATGAGGTTTTTGATAGAGACCCACTAGGAATGTTGGCATTTAGGTAGTAAATACTTGAAGTTATAGTTTGTCCCTGTGGGATAAATGCATTCTTATACAAAATCAGTCATAAGCAAAATGGTTAATATTACTGGCACTAAAACTGAATCAGGTTTACTAGATAACAATCCTGTTGAGGTTAAAGGGAAAAAATAACTTGGACTTGTCAGATTATTGCAAATTCAAGACAGCTCACTACATGAAATACATTCAGCTATTTTTACCTCCTCCTTTTAGGCAAAAAAAGCCACAGTGTGTGTGCATGGGTAAATAAATAATTAATACGTACACACATACACTGATATTCATTATTTAAGAACTTAGATCTTCTAGCATATTACTGCAGCAAATCATCAAAATAAGGGATCCTGAATATTAGATTACATCAATATTAGATTACCTTCCTACTCTCCATTCTTTAATCAAGGTGAAATGTAAGTATGTAATTTATCTATAAATAATAAAAAGAAACCTTGACCGAAGAAATGGATGAGTGCCACTGAATTTCAGGAGCATGATCTTTTCTGTACATGATGGGTCTGTAGCATTACTGTGGTACCTACTCGTACGTTCAACCACCTGTTCCAATAAAGTGCCTACATTTATTGTTTCTGACTTCTGGCTCTTCTAACTTGCGACTTAATACGACCATTGCTTGAATTCAGGAAATCTTTCTGTAATTCTGAAAGTCTTGTCGCTCGGTATGAAATATTTTGTAGAGGCTTGTAAGTCCATTTATTCATAGACTGTGTGTGTTTGGCTGCCTCCAGATATTAAAAACATTCCTGCTTGGACAGCCCAGCCTTCTACAAACCTGATCCCGCAGTATTCTGTTGCAATTCTGCAGTCTAACCGATGGCCTGGAGCATATGCCTTTGCATCTGGCAGGTGAGAATCTAGTTGACACGGTTTACAACATACACTGCATGTGGACATACAGGTACCTGGCTAATCCAGGCAAAGTTGCTTTATCAATTAATTCATTGACTTAATGCTGACTATTCCAAGGAGTGGTGGAAAAGGCCACTTGAATGTGCACAGCAACAGTAAATATGTATTTAAGACTGAAAACAAATAATCTTTGGAAAGGGTGGCATAAAGTTAATGGATGTAAATGTCTTGTTACTATTTGGGCACGATTTAAAACCTACATGTGGTACATTTTACAAAACCAGCTACATTCTGTGGTAATATGTAATGTTCCCTTATTTCCCCTACAAATGGTGCAGTCATTACCTCCACCTGCTCTTCAAAGGGCACTGAAGTTGGTGTCAGAAACAGCACTATGTTGTTATCCATGTGAAGTTGGAGTCATTTTGCCATACAGTGCTGTGGCACTTCAGCATTTTAAATAGAAGATGCATTGATCAACCATTAGAGCAGTTAAAAAGAGGTGCTTTTAAATCCATCTCTTACAGGGTATCTGTGACTTTTTGTGCAGCAAAGTAAGGAAGCCTGACAGTGTCTCTGCTGCTGTTTTGTTAAGGGGTGAATGTGTCTTCCTTCACGTCTCTTTCCCAGGAAATTTGAGAACATCTACTTTGGCTGGGGTCACAAATACAGTCCAGAAAACCACACTCCCTCGCTGCCCGCACCGGTGCAAGCAGAATATCCCAGAGGTCCAGAAATCACTGAGAGAAGAGACCCCACTCTGCAAGAGGAGCTGGCTTTTAAGGCAGAGCAGGAAGCTTTAGCTGCAGCTGGAGAAGAGGAAGAGGAGGATGGTGAAGAAGAGGAGGATGATTAAAATAGAGGTTTTAGAGGCTTAAACATGAGTAGTATTTTTGTAACATAGTCATGAATTTGTTAGGCTTAAAAGAAATGCAGCTGGAGCATGCCTTCTTTTTTGACTTCTGTAGCCTTCTCTTTGCAGCCACCCTCCCCTCCTTTCCCACCCCTCAAGCCTTGCCAGCACTGGCATGAAACCTGTGCTATGATTTTGCCTTTTTCTCAGGTGACTGTGCAAACAGTCTGTGATGCTGCTTTGACCTGAGAACTACCGGGTTCACACAGTTTTCCCAGCCTTCAATACATATGTACATTTTACTTAAATAAAAAAAAAAAAAAGAATAGTCTCATAAGAGCGTCACTTTTATATGGAAAGCATTGTTTAGACGCAGTGGGAAGTACTGCCCCAGTGCACAGCGCTGATGGCGAGGGCACATCCCTGCGGGAGACACGGAGCTGCTGGAGCGGGGGCAGGGCAGGGGCTGCAGCACAAGTGCCGCGGGGAGCGCCTCGGGGACCTGGAGCCCGGAGGAGGCTCAGGGGAGACCTTACCGCCCCCTACAACAACCTGAGCGAGGGTGTCGCCCGCTGGGAGTCGCAATCCTCCGGTTACAAGCGATGTGGCAAGAGCAAACAGCCTCAAGCTGCGCCAAGAAATTGGAAATCAGGAAACATTTGTGGAAAAGGTTGTAATGGATTTAAACGGGCTGCCCAGGGAAACGGGTGGAGCCACCATCCCCGGAGGCATTTAAGGGACTGTAGAAGTAGCACTTCAGGACGCGGTTCAGTGGCGAACACGGCGGCGCTGGACGGGTCCCTGCCCGGACCACGGCCGTCCCTGGCCCGCACCATCGCGGCAGGTTGGGAGGGTGGCCCGGGAGAGCTCAGGGCCCGCTACGCCTGTCCCTCACTATGCTTTCCTCACCCGCCCCTTCGCTCCTTCCCACCCCGCCAGCTTCCGGCGAGTGGTACGTTCCGCGTACGGGCTGCGTCCTACGTGACCAATGGGGAGAGGCCTCGGCCGCCGTTCAAACTGCGCTGGCGGTTGGGAGCGCGCTGCCTGTGATTGTATAGCAGAAATTATGTCCCGGCTCTCGGCCCCGTGTCCCGGGCGGCCATGGCGGACGAGGGCGCCGTTACGGTCTGCGTGCGTGTGCGGCCGCTCATCGCCAGGTGAGGCTGCGGGGCCGCCCTGTCCCGCTGAGTACCTGGGTACTCCCTCCCTGTGGAGGAAGGAGGGATCTGGGATAAGAGCGGGTCGCGGTCAGGGGTCCGTGTTACGGGAGCAGGGTCATCGCCCCATGAACGTAACAGGGCGTCTCTTCCTTTAGAGAAAATGCTGCAGAAGATAAAGTGTCCCTGCACTGGAAGAGTGAAAATAATACCGTTTCGGACGTGAATGGTACCAAGGTATTTAGTTACGGTAAGAATGTGAAAATAAGTGCTTTCCTTTGATGCCTACGCGGACCTTTGCTCCTGTGCTGCTTGAACGTGTCAACTCCGGAGTGCCCTGAGCCTTCTGCAGTGTCCCTGTGATTTGAGGACTCAGAAAATTATAAATTTTAGTGAGTTAGGTAGAAGCTTAGAGATTTAGGGATTTCAGTGAAATAGTGAAATTTTAGTGAATTTCAGAAGGACTTGTAGATTTTAAAATCATTCACTTAGCCTGAAAATTAAACATGTAATATCAAAGGGAAGAAAGTCTTGTTTCCTGGTCCTGAATGGTAAAGAAGAGAGGATTCTAGTCAAAATGTGGGGCAAGAATGTGAAGCATTTGAGCTGATTGGTTGAAGGTCTTAAGGCAAAATTGAAATTTATGACATAATGTTGAAGGGATGCATATTCATTGAGTAATTTCCTTATGTACATGGCAAATCTGGGCAGGGGCTTTTGGCACCTAACAGGGCTGGGGACACTGCTGTTCCTCTGTTCTGGTTTGGGTTTTTCCTCTGGCAGCGAGGGGGGTTAACAGCTGTTGCATGGGCCTCCGTCACTGTCATGGTGATCAAGGTCATGAGCAGATAGAGACATGTCTGTGAATAACATATTTAAGAAAGGGAAAAAAAGGTAGTAACAGAAAAAGTAGATGGCCGGATGAGAAGCTGAGCAGTATGAAGGCAAGGCCAGGCCAGCCAGAGAAGGGGTAGGAAGGGTTCCAGGCATCCCACTGCTGCTTGTAGAATGGACCATAGTGAAGCAGACTGTCTGCCTGCAAACCTATGGAATAGAGAGAGAGAAACCAGAGACACAAAATCCACCTGAAACCACGCTGAAAATGGAGGATCATGTGCGAAGCTGCAGATGTCTTAAGAGCCCAGAAACACGGAGCCAGAGCTGAGAGCTCGGCAGAGATCCTTTGGACGCTTTGTGACAGAATTGCATTATGGTAGGATCTGATCCATGTACTTTGGGATGGGCTCATATATGAAGCAGCGAAGCCAGTGCTTAAAAGTCTGCATCCTGTGCTGTGACTCGGGCAGCAGAGCTGTCGTCCCTGGGTCAAGATCTCACTTGGGAAAGGCTCATGAAAGACTTTTCCTCTCGTGAGAGAGAGGACTTTCTGGAAAGGCAGAGAGATGGTTTCCTACCCTAAAACTGGTCAGAAATACCAACTTGCCTGAGTTTTCCCCTACCCCTGTTCCCCCTTTGTTTCCTGGAGGAAAAAGGGAATATGAAATCTGTTGTAAGAAGGAAGGGGTAGGGGGAAAAGGTTGCCTTTAAATGATGCTCCTCACATTAAGCTCTGATCTTGTTAGTTAATAAATAAATCCTTTCTATTCCTCACTTGTAGCTTGCATTGTTTTGCCTGTGATAAACCTCTTTCCCAGTTTTTTTTTCTCTGGCATCTAGCCAAGGTCAAACCACGACATCCTCTTTTCTTGTGTCTTTGGCCAAAAACAAACCTTTTCTGTGGCTTGCAAGCAACTACCTTGAGTCCTGACTGATTTTACTTAAAATCACCTGAACTTAATTCTGAAGGAGCATCACTGGGAGACAGAAGTTTTCTGGTTTAAGCAGCACTGGGAATGTGGTTTTGGAAGTCAGCTTGCTAATGGACATGGCTTTCACTGTTCTGGTTAATGCTGTGGCTTTGGACCACAAGTTCTGCGCTTTTCATACAAAATCCAGACCAGGGCAAGCCTTGAATACATGGAGAGAAAGAGGTGGGGGAACCCAAATCCAAAAAAAGTGTCTCATGTGAATAGATCCTCATAATTAACTAGTTCACTTTAAGCCTTCTTAATATCAACGTGGCTGCTACAAAGACATTTCCCAGAATATGGGTTCAGTAAAAGCGTGCTCCAGGCCAAGAGTTTAACAATTAGCCTGTCTTCTGAGACTTATAGGTCCTTTTAGCTAAACTCGACATAACTTTTTAGGATTAAATAGGATGACTGTTTAACTGTGTCTGTAATTTAATCTTTTTGTACTTGTCTATCATCTGTGCATCGTGTCTTTCTTGGTTTTGTCTTTAATATTAATTTTAAAATACAATTCTAAAAAATCTGCGTTACCAGTGTCAGAATGGTATTTTGTGTTTGAACTACCCTACAAACAACTCATTTGTTGGATTTTAAGTCAGTAATACTGACTAAGACAACAGCTAGGTTTTTACTTGCAGTACAGTAAATTCACATGCTTTGTTTTAACTTGTTTTTAAGATCGTGTCTTTCACTCAAGTGACAACACTCAGCAGTTATATGATGGTGTAGCTGTTCCAATTATACAGTCAGCTGTGCAAGGTTATAATGGTAAGTTTTAAAACTGTTGTAAAATCCTGTTTTTAATGTATTTCAGAAGTAATTAGTAAGACTTAACCATCTTTCTAGGCACAATTTTTGCTTATGGGCAGACTGCTTCAGGGAAGACTTACACAATGATGGGAAATGAAGATTCTATGGGCATTATCCCTACCGCAATTCAGCATGTTTTTAAAATCATTTGTGAGGTGAGCAATTCCATTAAATTGAAGTAACGTCTAGTAATATTTGTGATCACTACGAAGAAGATCATTTTAATATCAAGGAACTTATGCAGCAAATGAATTTATGTTGGACTATATGTTGTGGTTGCTTTACTAGCCTGAAAAAGATGAGTAGTTTAAAATGAAAAGCTAATGTGACTCTTAGTTGAAATCTAAACAAAACTGAGGAGGGTCATTAAACTTGCAAATAGGTTAAAACATTGATTACAATTATAAATAGATATTCACATGGTAATGTGGTAGATCAGGTAATGTGAAGCTTTGTGTTTATTCTGTTATTTTTAAAGTCTAAAAATTAACAACATTAAAGACTTTTTTTTGTGAGATTATGACACTATATTTACTTATTTCAGGCTTGCAACAGAATTGCTAATTGCTCAGTGTTAATAAAAGTAAGGAGAAGGTGCAAGTTACCACAGCAATTTCCAAATCATGATTTGCAGGGCACTTGCTTCTGACTGGAGAGTTTCACATAATTGTTGTCAGTTAAGTGAAATGCTCTCTGCTCCTTTAAGGGCAGTTATAAATGTAACTAATGCCAAAGAAAATGTCCTTGAGTCAACTGTGCAGCCTTTCCTCATCCCAATATTCTCTACCTGGGAGGCAGGGGAAGCAGCAGCAAAGCAAATCCAAGGAGGCAGAGAGAGAAGGCAAGGTAAACAGAGAGGAAAGATCCTAAGCAGGAGGAAATCCAGGAGGAGGTAGTCAGACTTGCTGAGTGGCTTGGATCCTCACAAGTCCATGGGACCAGATGGGATCCATCCGAGGGTGATGAAAGAACTAGCAGATAAACTCGCCAAGCCACTCTCCATAATTTACCAACAGTCCTGGATTACTGGTGCTGTACCACAAGACTGGAAATTGGCTAATGTGACACCCATCCACAAGAAGGGCGGGAAAGACGATCTGAGTAATTACAGACCTGTCAGCCTGACCTCAGTCCTGGGCAAAGTCATGAAACAGATATTCCTGTGTGCTATTACACAGCAACTGCAAAATTACCATGACATTAGNCTGTATCAGGAACAGTGTGGTCAGTCGGACTAGGGAAGTTATCCTTCCCCTGTACTCGGCACTGGTCAGACCACATCTTGAGTACTGTGTGCAGTTCTGGGCTCCCCACTTTAAGAAGGATGTTGAGCTACTTGGGAGGGTCCAGAGAAGGGCAACAAGGATGGTGAAAGGACTGGAGGACAAGCCCTATGGGGAGCGGCTCCAGGAACTGGGGTTGTTCAGCCTGGAGGAGAGGAGGCTCAGAGGTGACCTGATTGCTGTTTACAGTTACCTGAGGGGAGGTTGGAACCAGGTGGGTGTGAATCTCTTCTCTCAGGCTGACGACACCAGAACGAGAGGACATGGCCTTAAGCTCTGCCAGGGGAGGTTTAGACTGAATGTTAGGAAGAGGTTTTTCACAGAGGGAGTGATCGCTCATTGGAATGGTCTGCCCAGGGAGGTGGACTAGATGATCCTGTGGGTCCCTTCCAACTCAGGAACCTGTGAAATTGGTTATGGAAAGAGCATTTAAGTGGGAGAACTGTTGTCATGCTTCTGTAGGACTAATACCTTAATTTTATTAGCCATTAGAAGTGATAAAGCATTAATGGATCTTGAAAGAGGTGGGATAAAAGAGAAATTATTCTGTACTGGTGGATGCTAAAGTACAGAGGGATGTGGAGAAAGAAATCTATAGAACAATATCCAAATGTGTGTCTCGCCAAGT
Organism: Pitta sordida; assembly: GCA_013390025.1. Taxonomy (NCBI): domain Eukaryota; kingdom Metazoa; phylum Chordata; class Aves; order Passeriformes; family Pittidae; genus Pitta; species Pitta sordida. The sequence goes on along the minus strand of WEKX01013604.1, from coordinate 222,860 downwards.
TAAGAATTCTTTCATTAAAATGTGTTCATCACCTAGTTGTTATCTTGCTTTTTAATTTCTTTTCTCTTTCCATGTTAGATTCCAGATAGAGAATTCTTGTTAAGGGTTTCTTACATGGAAATCTATAATGAAACCATTACAGATTTGCTTTGTGATAGTAGGAAAAAGAAGCCTCTGGGAATTCGTGAGGATGTTAATGTAAGTACTGTGTCTGCTTGGAGTAAAAGAATTTGATGACAGAGGCAGATGGTTCAAAGGTTTTCTGGGGCAAATTGTATCTTCACCATTAGCGAAAGGATACTTGATATACAGTAATCCCTCCAATATCGCCGGGAGTCAGTCCCACGAGTGGTACCCCGAGTCCCAAAATCCAGATTATATGTATATCCCCAGGTTCAGGTGGGAATGCCCAGTACGTCCCCCAAGTGCTTGGAGTTTCACAGTGGGTAATTTAACTCTGAGTCATGGGATATTTTTGGACTTTTTGATCACCTGGGCCATTGTCACTGCCTGTTGTGCCAGTGCAGCTGGGTCCATCAGCAGAGAGGACCCTCCAGCTGGCTGTGAAGTTATTAATGCCTCTCCGGAGAGGAATTATCACAACTGAGTTATTGGTGTGGAAAGAGACACTCCCCTGCCTCTCAAGGTTTGTCTCTTTCCTTATCTGTTGTAGCCTGGGGTGTGAGGTGTGCCCTGGGCAGCTGCTCTGAGTGATTGATTATTAACAGCCCATCAGACACGACAAAGAGGATATAGAATATCTATACTGTTTTGCTTATACTGTACTCACATAATGATAAACCAGTTCTAGCCCCTGTAACTATGACAATTTTAATGCCATTTTCAGTCTCTTTATATTAAGTTTTGTAGCAAATAATAAAGATTGGTGGTTTGTTGATTTTCATTGTTTTGGTTTGTTCTTTTTTTGATTGTTTGCTTTTTTTTTTTTTAATGCCCTAAATAATAGATGTTTTTGGAACACGGGAAGAAGGGAAATTTACCAGTTGCGTGATTATGACCTTGAAACAATTACTGAAAAATATGCTCCTGGATTCCCTCAGAAAAATGTCCAGAGGGGTATTTCCTCCAGCAGTTCTATTTTTAGGAAACTTTCTAAATCTCTGTTGATTCCTGTGCATTTAGGCCACAGTTTTGATGAAGGTCTAAACTTAATTTATCCCTTGTGTTTAGAGTAAAAGACATCCAACTGTTGAACAAACACCATAATAATTGCTGGTAACATTAACTTTATGTATTGAAGTGAGTTTTGGAGTTCAGTAAAATTGATTATCATGTTTATTCTGTAGAGGAATACGTATGTAGAAGATCTGATTGAAGAAGTGGTGGTTGCCCCAGAACAAGTTATGGAATGGATCAGAAAGGGAGAAAGTAAGTTATTTAGCCCATGTCAGCTGGTATTTAAAAAAAGCATTGAATCAGGTATATCTTGGACCCTGGGGTATGTCTTTGAGTTTATATTCAGAAATCAATGTTTTTCGTCAAGTTTTGAAATTGTGCTCTTTGTCTGTTTATCTCTATTTTTTCAGTATATAAGTAGAANCAGATACAGCCACCTTAAGTCTAATAATTACAAAGTTTTTTTTTTTTTTTTTTTTGACAGAAAACCGCCATTATGGAGAGACAAAAATGAATGAACACAGCAGCCGTTCTCACACTATTTTCAGAATGGTAAAAACTTTTTACAATTAGGACTGGTTTTATTTTTTTCAAAGTGACAAAAACTTCATTGGACTTTATTGATTTCTAGATCATTGAAAGCAGAGAACGAAGTGACCCTGCAAATGCAAACTGTGATGGAGCAGTCATGGTTTCCCACTTGGTAAGTGTCTGTTTAATAGTTTCTTGGACTACAACTCAGCTGGAGAATTTACTGTTACTGTTTGTTTGAGAGAGGAACGGNTGGAGGCTGTTACTGCCTTTCTTTTTACTGGTAATGTACTTATAGAAACGCCAGAGAATACGCCAAGATCGCACAGCTCGCAGAAAAATCATGCGCGGACGCAGGGGCTCACTGTATTTAATTTTTTCTTTTCGTTATCCCCACAGTGACAGGCAAGCGGGGACATACAGCCAATTCAGGCCAGTGTACTAGATAATCTCATCTAGGCTCTTTTGCCCATGAAAGATTCCTATGGCTTGAATTAGTAGTTAAACACAGCCTCTTGATACAGAAATATTACCTTTTGGTAACTGAGAGTAGAGATTGTTCCACTGCAAACTTGAAATACTATTGTTTGGGATGGTGTAATACACGTCATACAAACTGATTCCATGTTCTTATGTACCTTGAAAGTGTGGGGTAATGTGTGTGTAGCAGCTATGGATTGTTTCCAATAATGACAGACCTGTTGAGTTTTTTTGAAGGGTAACTTTGTTTTATGAAATTCTTAGCAGAGATTTAGAATTAAGAGGATTTAAACTAAACTGCCTCAGTGCTAACCTCTCAAATATTTCATAAATTTTCAGAACTTGGTAGATCTGGCAGGCAGTGAAAGAGCTAGTCAAACAGGATCTGAAGGTGAGTGTTAAATGGGGCTCTCCTGATGAGCACTTCTGTTAATGCTTATGAGAGACTGATAGCAAGGAAGTTATTGATCTATGTGCTATGGTGTTACTTATTGTTTATAAATAAGCTTTCCCCTTGGTAGGGCAGGATCTCCTCAGCAAAATACTGTAAATGCAGTAAAGTGAAACCAGTTCAGTAGTAATTTGCCTCTTCTAGAATAGCAGGCCCAGCAACAGTTATGCACTGCACTGACAGAGTGGAGATGAATCTGTGAAGATTCACCTGTAATAGCAAAATTACTAGAAGCTTTTTAGGAACTTGTATGTAGAGGTGAAAAGGGAATACTGGACTTGTTCTTTGGCTAAGGGGAAGCTTGGCAGAATGAAGCCGCACAAAAATGCAGCTTGGAAAAAGGTGATCTGAGAGGGTCACAAGTAAATATTCCCTCTTAGAAAGAATGACTAATCCAAAACTTCTATCTAAGGGTGGTTTGCTATGCATGTAAATGTGGGCATTTGCAAAATTTAAACAGGAAGCAAAAGTAAAGTTATTATGGCCCCAGCTACTTACTGTATAAAAGTTCTCAATGTTTATTTGTGATTACTATCTTCTTTGATGCATTTTGCATATTGTAAAGGCTGTAGCACTGCCTACTGGTGGGTCATAGTGCACTGTGGCACTTGAGATTTAACTCTTGAATAATCCCTCCTAGCATAACAGCACAGAAGTGTGACAGGTTGAAAATGTATCTTAATTTTGTTTTGCATTTAAAAAAAGTAATAAAGCTACTGTGTGGTACCTAGGTGTCCGATTGAAAGAGGGCTGCAACATAAATCGGAGCTTGTTCATTCTGGGTCAAGTTATCAAAAAACTTTGTGATGACCCCTCTGGGTAAGCAACTCTTTGTATACCTGTTAACAGACATGTCACTACTAAACTGAGAAATCAAAATCCTGTATTTATGGCCTTATGTAGGTAATTATTTCAAATAACCTGTTACCTCTAAAAATATATTTACTGTGGGTTTTTTCTTATGCAAATTCTGGATTATTTCTTTTTTCTTACCTCTTTTTGTTTAGGTTCATAAACTACAGAGACAGCAAGCTGACTCGAATTCTGCAGAACTCCCTTGGAGGAAATGCTAAAACAGTTATTATTTGTACAATAACTCCTGTTTCTTTCGATGAAACACTCAGTACTCTTCAGGTAAAGCCTCTCACCTGTTCTTCAGCACTACTCTCACCGGAGGCTTCATTGTAGACAGGGAAGGGGTTGAAAACGTAATCTGCTGGATTTTTAATGACTCAGATCTTCTAAAGGTCTTCTGTGGACTCAGAACTTGAGATATTTGTTTTGTACACAGCATCTTTTTCCCAGTTTTCATCTTGTACAAGGTTGTCTATCTAGAGCTTTCTGGTAGTTGGAAGAAAGCTCCAGGAGATAACCTCTTATAGTGGTTTGACCCTGGCTGGATGCCAAAGACTTACCAAATTTGCTGCTGATACAGTAATTCCTCACTGCGTACATCATGGTTCACCATTGACGGGTTCAATACATTGTGGGGGTTTTTCCCATGTCTTTACAGCTACTTTGTGGATTTCACTTATTGCGGCATCTTTCTGAAACTAACCCCCCGTGATATTTGAGGCATTACTGTATTTCTGTCCTCTATTATATGCGGCTCTTTATCTCATAAATCCTTCCTTTAATTCTGTTGGGAAATATGAGGCAGAGTAAATGTTTTCAGAATATTTGTTCTTGAACTGTTGCTCATGAAAGAATATTCTTCCAGTTTGCCAATACAGCCAAAAGAATGAAGAACACACCTAAAGTCAATGAAGTACTTGATGATGATGCCCTCCTGAAGAGATACCGCAAAGAAATTCTGGATTTGAAAAAGCAGCTGGAGGAAGTATGTAATAAATGTATTCAAATTCATGTATTCTTAGTACAGATAACTATTTGGATCCACATGTTCTAAACAAAAAGCAGTTAAATCTGCAGAAGTAGGTAAGCTATAAGTGATAACTGTTATTTTTGAGAGAATAGAAGTTGAAAAGGTGATGGATGTATACTCTAGTACAGTTGATGATAGTCAACATCTCTGTGTGAAAGCTAACAGTGAGATCAGCTAAGAGTATTGCTTTCTTTCAGTAGGTTAACATAATTAAGAAACAGAAATTTATCATGCGCACTTTAACAGATGGAAATAATTATTTGAAATACATGTAAGAAGTCGTTGAATGTCTGTTGAAGATCACAGCTTAATTCATACTTTTTCCCCCTTACTGATGTTTAACCTTCGTTAAAGTTGCAGGAAGATGCAACTCAATGCAACTGCATTAAGATCACTGGAAAAGCTTAAGGTCGTGTATAGTCAGAAGGTACATTTAGAAAATGAACACAGTAACTTCCCACCAAAGTGTGTAGTCTCTCATGTCCATCTTTCTCAAAAGATCTATGGAGTCATGGAGCAATCCTGCAAGTCTTGTTAGAGCATAGATGATAAAACAAAGCACAATGCTGATTATGCTGTTTTGGTGAATTAAATTCAAATATCCAGATTTTATGTTGCAAATTATAAATATCCTTAGACAAAATTAATTTAAAATAACTGACCTCTCATTTTTGCCAATCATTAATTTGCAACATAAACATTCAACTGGGAGTATCTTCTGAGATAGTAGCACTGAGGAAATTAATACAGAAGAGTGTGCTGGAAAATTCCATGTGAACTTTGAATTACTCTAAAACATTGTAAGCTTATGTTAAAGTTGTCAAAAAAATAGCTGTTGCTTTACAAAAGAATAAATTTTCAGTACTTGCATTTAAAGAGAGCACATGCATTAGAGTAGCTAGCTGTTACTTGACAATCAAACTATTGTTCTGAAAGAGCTTCAGGCTCCTGGCACCATGGGAAGGTCATCTTGAACTGTGTTATATTTGAAAGCATGCTTTTTTTTGTTTGTTTCCTTAGTGCCTAAAAAAATCTGAGGCTGTATGGTTTGGGGGATTTTTGACCCCTTTTAAATACTTGACCTGCAGATAAATTGTAGACCAAATTGTTAGTTGCATTATTAAAAATTAAAGACTTCTCTTCCAGACTTAAAAGAATATGTGTGTGTAGTTGTTTCTAAATATCAATAATTGCGTCTCTTCTGTAGGAGTAGTTTGTGCTCTTAAAATGTCAGTTTGATTAATATTCTTTTTATCGAAGGTGTCTTCAAAGACTCAAATTCATGCAATGGAAAAGGACCAACTGGCCCAGCTTTTGGAAGAAAAAAATTCTCTCCAAAAAGTACAGGAAGACAGGATACGAAACTTAACTGAGATGCTGGTGACTTCTGCTTCCTTTGCCTCAAAACAGAATGTTAAAGTAAGCATCTGTTCTAGATCTTACTTGATAGTAAATACTCTGAAATACTTTATGAAAGGTGATATTAAATACATAGGGTTATATTGACAAGAGTATGTATGATAGATAATTTTCACCTTTTTTTTCCCATATTTTTAAAGGCTAACTTTTAAAATAACTTCAGAGTATGTTGCCTTGTGGTGAAAAGACTGCAGACACTTTGGCTTTCAAACTGCCATGCTGTAGTTTAATTTTGAGGAAACTGCAAAACACTGTCTAGTTAGCTGAAGGTACTGTTACAGAACTAGCCTAATGCAACGTTTACTCTCTCCCTACTTTTTTACAGACTAAGAGAAGAAGAAGAGTTACTTGGGCTCCTGGTAAAATAAACCAGGCAAATGTGAGCTATTTCGAAGACTTTGAAAAAACCATGCCAACTGAAAGAAAGAAAATGAAAATGTCTCTGTCAGCACTACCAGATACGGAGGATTGTAAGTAGCTTCAGGGGAAAAAAAATGGAAGTCTGCAAGCAGCTTTGAAATCAGAAATAATCCCTTTTTAATAAATTAAGTTAAAAAACAAATCAATTTGCTAAAAACTAAATTTAGTTGCCACTGTACTCGGTTAATATTCTATGAACCCAATTTTGAAAGTTGTCTGTAGCCTGTAAGGAAATCATTTTTCTGCCCCCTGGAAAGGAACTGGGTTTAGCACAATAATTGTGATAGTTCTTGTGCTAGAAATAAAGTCCATTTTGTTTAAAAAGTGGGAGCATGAGTCACTATCCAAGGTGAAATAATGTGTAGCATGGCCAGCAGGTCAAGGGAGGTTATTCTGCCCCTCGCTCTGATCTTGCAAGACCCCACTTGGAGTGCTGTGTCCAGCTCTGGGGTCCCCACCACAGGAAGGACATGGACCTGCTGGAGCAAGCCCAGAGGGGGTCACAAAGATGATCAGAGATGGAGCACTCCTCCTATGAGAAAAGGCTGAGAGAATTTGGACTGTTCAGCCTGGAGAAGGCTCAGGGGTGACCTTGTTGTGGCTTTGCAGGGTCTGAAAGGGTCCTATGGGAAAGCTGGAGAGGGAATGTAGTAGCAGGAGGAGGGGCGGAATGGCTTTACACTGAGAGTGGGTTTAGGTTAGATATTGGGAGAAAATTCTTCACTGTGAGGGTGGTGAGACATCAGAACAGGTTGCCCAGAGAAGTTGTGAATGCCCCATCCCTAGAAGTGTTCAAGGCTAGGTTGGATGCGGCTTGAAGCAACCTGGTCTACTGAAAGGTGTCCCTGCCCATGGAGGAGGGGATTTGGAACCAAATAATCTTTGAGGTCACTTCCAACCCAGACCGTTCTATGATTCTATGCAATTCCTGATAGACAGCTTTGCAAGCATTGCATTGCATTCTGGATTTGGTTTAGTACAGTCAGCCCTTGAATACCACGGTACCGCGGGTCTTGCCCCCTATCCCACACAGCCCTCCGGCAGCACAGAGTGGGAGCTCGTTAATATGCGAATTTGCCCTGCAGCCTCACACCAGCCCCCCGATGCTCCAGTGCTGTTTTGGCACTGCCCTGCTGTGTGTCAGTGTTTGTGTCGGCACTTCCCTGCACCCGTGGCCACCCCACGGGTGTCCTTAATCCATGAAAAATCACGTTGTGTGGATGTGAAGCCGCTATCTGGGAGGCACGAAGTGGCGAGGGCTTACTGTATTCATTAACTTGTGATAAGGTGGTCAGCATAAGTATAGGGACTGGATTTCAGTCATGTTCCTTTCACAATGTAAAATCATGAGTCAAAGTCCTACTCAGTATGCTATGTTTTGCCATTGAATGATTGCTTCCAATGTGGTAAAATTATTTTATGAGACAATCCTTAATATCCAGTTGAAAATTTACTTCGTTTTTTATACATTTTTCTTTTCAGCTACATTAGAGAATTCTGGATGTGGCAACCAATGTCTGATGGTTCCTGATCAAATTTCAGAAGAAGAATGGGTTCCTGGACCTAATATGAATTGGGTAATATCATAATCTGTTTTGGTTGCCTAATACCGTGCTTATGCATAATATACTACTTAGTGAGATCAGCCTTACTCATCTGTAGAACACCAGTATTCTATGTGGCTGCAGAATTATTATAACTGGTTCGAAAGTAAGTCTCTTGGACATCTCTGCGAAGCTGTGGAATGGTTCTATGCTTCTCTGGGTTTGTGGCAAACGATCCAGTAAACTTTGGTATTTAAACAGTACTAGCTATGAAAAAACTTAACAAGGAATATAACCTTCAACTTGCTGTTAACTTCTATTAAGTTGAGACTGATTCTTTTTCTAGACCCAAAAAGACTTCGAAGAATCTGTGCAACTCTGTGAAGTGTTAGCACTTGAAAAGGTAGGTGTGTTCTGAATTTTCTAGAAACAAGGCTGACATTCCAGCAACAGCTTCTAAAGTTTCCTGTGCTGCTCCTTCAGGATATCGCTGTGAATGAGGTCAACGTCCTGCAAGCTAACTTTAATGACTTAGTGTTGGAAAATGAGCAGTTGAAATTAGAAATAAATGAAATTAAGGAGAAACTGAAGGAAAAAACAGAAGTAGATGAATTTGAAGCGCTGGAAAAACAAGCACAGAAAGATCATGAGGTAAGGTGCCATGAAATACAGAGATATGAATCCTCTATACTTTAATGTTTTCTAGGTTTTGCTCAGTGTACATAGACTTGGATGTTGATTCACAAACAGATGGTGTTTTGTATAAGCTACGTTCAGCAACAGAATGAATGAACGCAGGGTTTAAACTGGTTTTACTTGGGGTGTAAAATTCAGACATTTTTGGAGAGTTGCATACTGGTCTTGTTAAATGTATATTTGTGTGTATATATTATCTATATATTTTACTATATATAGTATCTATATACTACTTTGATGTAAACATGATCTAGATTTCACTCTAGACTTCAGTGAGACAGTTGTTTTGCTGCTTAAGTACATTTTAGAACTGTTCTGAAGTTTAAAGTATGATTCCTAAGCTGCATTTCACATCTTTCACATGCAAAACGTCTTTGCTTACAATCCAAGGCAGCTCTGGCTTTTGGTAATCCATAGATGATGTGAGCATTAACTTTTAACATAGTATGAAACTTAGTCATAAAATATTTCGAAATAATAGTGTGAATACTAAGGTCTGGAAGATTGAAACATTATATTTTGTATCAGGAAGTCAGAAAAATGTAAACTCATCTATTTGATAACTTGTGATATAGGAAATGCTGACTTTAAGTTCTCTTCACCTCCTTGTGCAGTTGGTGGAGATGTACTTTGTCCAAACGTCTTGTGCTCTGATTCTGTAACCTAAAATACATATGAATCATGATAGGTTCTAGCTGCCCAAAGGCTAGACTGTGAAATAACTTGTAGCCCCAACAAAATCCCAAACCAGCACCCTGAGGTATTGAGACATAGATGTGTATTATTCTATTTCTTTCCTGCTACCTTTGCTGGAGATTGTTTGTTGATGTATGTTAGTCTGTTCAACAGTATCACTGCTTATTTCCATTGTGTTCCCTACAAAGACTTAGGGACATTAAAGAAAATGGATCCATAAGATACTATCATTTAGCTTGTATCTAAGATTATTTTTAGAAGACCCTTTGTATGCTGCACTAATTGTACAAGCTTCCTTAGCCAGTGTTTAACAAATCCTTAGTTACATAAAAACTTTGGATGGAAAACTAATACAGATGCAGTATCCTAAGTACCTTCTCTTACAAGAATTGCTTTTTGAATGATACAAGTTTTCAGATATCTGAAGCCAGTCTCTAAAATGGAAGCATTTATTGGTACTCATGTAGGAGATTAATTATACAAATACTGGAAGGTCACCTACTGCACTAAATACATTAGTTGAAATTCATCAGTTTATACAGTAAATCACATAGGAATGCTCCCAGGAGAGTGCTTGTTTTAAAGCTTTTCACTGATCTTAAAAATAGAGATTGGATTTGCTCCTTACCTTTGTTTGTGACTATACAGAAGTGTTTGTGGATGAGTGGTTATTGTAAAGCTTTTCTAACAAAGACCAAAAGAAAGGAAATCTTCAATTTCAGAAGTACTTTTCTGTCTGGTCTTCTACTTGTGCCACCTTTCAGAGAATGCCACTCTATGTTCATGGCTTGCTTTACTTCACATTTGGCACCATCTCATTCCTGATAATGAATAGAGTAAATCATATATATCTGCACTGTGCCATAAAAAGCTGCTTAACATAACTGGAATTTGAAGTGTCATATCTGTACAATTTCTGCATTAATTTCTTTAATCACATTGCTCTTGTTTCTCAAGGTATTGTAGATGAAATTGTACATGAACCCTTTCTAATTAATGGAAAGCTAAAAACTGAGCTGGGCATGTCATATTTGAAAGAATATGTAGCATCTTGCTTGGTAGCTGTTGAAATAGTTGTATGTGGGTGTATGTGGTTTACCCACTAATAGAGAACAAAACACAAGACAGACCTTGCTTGTTTTCATGGTGTTGGCAACTAAAACTACTGGTGTGGGTGCTTTCTAACATGCTCTGCAATTTTGCTTCAATTTGCTCCACAGATACAACTAATGCATGAAATTATGAACTTAAAGAATATAGTTTCAAATTCTGAAGCGTACAATGAGGAACTTGAGGTGAGCCTCTCTGTCAAGTTACATGCATTGAGATTGTATGAAATGTTCCTGGTTTGTTTATCTTGAAATACTGTATCTGCTGTGGACATGCTAGACATCATTGGGCTCCAGTTTCTTGTCAGATATAAGGAGGATATATCTAAAACCCATGAACTTTATCTGTAGGTTTTTGGTGTTTCAGGTCAGAATTTATCAAACTGAGCACTAGAATCTTCCTTCTCCCTGTTTTCTTTAACTTCTAGGCAGAAATAAATTCCAAATTGGAACAGCTGAAAGAGAAAGAGAACAAAATAAAGATATTAGAGAATCGTGTCGAAGAACTACAAAAGGCAGGAGAAGAAAAAGAGATGTATTTTTCAGGGGTAAACTTGAGTTTTCTTCTGAGTTGTAGCCATGTTTTAACTTCATTATAATGAACACATTTGTTTTATTGTGGCTATATAGGTTTTGAATTTGGATATTGTCTTTTTCAGGGAGATTCTGATAAGCTAATTGAGGAAATTCAGAAACTGAATAAATCCCTCTTAGATAGCGAAGCCGTAGCCTTGGATGCCAAGAAAGAATCCGCTTTTCTCAGAACTGAAAATTTGGAGCTGAAGGAGAAGATGGCAAGTACTTCCTGAACTGCATTTATAGCTGTACCAAATGCTGTTAAGGGCCTATCTGCTTCCAGACTAGTGAAGAAGGCAATCAGTGTAGTGGAGCACAAGCTTCACAAGCAGCACAAGTCATAAGCTTTCTCCAAATACTTATTCTAAGTAATGCTTTTATTACAGAATTCATGGAAAATGGGTCTTCAGGAAAGAGATAAAAAGCAAATAGAGGCTTCTGCTACAGAAGTGGGTGGTTAGTTTTAGGTTTACCGCGAGAGACAGAGAGAGCAAAGGAACAGTTGTTAGGGCATTTCTAAGACATAAGACTTCGAAACCTCATTTTACCAGAGAACAAAAGAGTAAGAGATGTGGACTCAAAGTGATATGAAGCTTACTGTGAGCTTTGAAGGAGGAACGTAATATAGTAGCAGCATTTACGGCCCAGATGTCTAAAGTAGGTTTGTTTTGTTAGAGGACTTTGACAGGAATGCACTTGATAAATACAGCAGAGTAAGCTACAATTTAACAAAGCCAAAGCTATACAGAGTGACAACAGAAAATGTACCAGATGCAATACAATCAGGTCTCCTATATCATGGACCCGCGGTCTTAATGAGGTTCCACGAAGCCCTACTTCCACATTGAATGGCAGCTCGTTAATATGCANGAACAGTTGTTAGGGCATTTCTAAGACATAAGACTTCAAAACCTCATTTTACCAGAGAACAAAAGAGTAAGAGATGTGGACTCAAAAGTGATATGAAGCTTACTGTGAGCTTTGAAGGAGGAACGTAATATAGTAGCAGCACTTATGGCCCAGATGTCTAAAGTAGGTTTGTTTTGTTAGAGGACTGACAGGAATGCACTTGATAAATACAGCAGAGTAAGCTACAATTTAACAAAGCCAAAGCTGTTCAGAGTGACAACAGAAAATGTACCAGATGCAATACAATCAGGTCTCCTATATCATGGACCCGCGGTCTTAATGAGGTTCCACGAAGCCCTACTTCCACATTGAATGGCAGCTCGTTAATATGCAAATTTGCCCCGCACCCTCAGACAATCCCCGGTGCTGTTTCGGCACTGTGCTGCTGTGTATCGGTTGCTGTGGTGGCTGTGCCAGGGCGGTGGCAAAGCAGCAGAGCCCTGGCTGTGCCCAGGGCGGGTGGGGAAGTGGCAGAGCCCAGGGAGGGGTGGCGAAGTGGAGCTGCCGCTGCCAGCGGATCAGCACGGGCGGCCACACCGCCGGCAGAGCAGCACAGGCGGCCGNCGGCCACACCGCCGGCAGATCAGCACAGGCGGCTGTGCCGCTGCCGTGCCAGGTCGCACATGCACAGTTGCTAAAAGGGGCCTTCTTCATTGCTAAAAATTCATGCTGCTAAGATCTGAAGTGGCAACATGGGGGCACGAAGTGCAAGAGGGATGACTGTATTTTAAATGCTAAGGAAGTAGACTTCTATTTTGTGTGTGACTTGCATGTTTTATTGTTTTCCTGAAGAATGACCTCCTAAATAATCACAACCAAATGCAAAAGGATATGCAATTATACCAAAGCCAAATAGAAGCGGGAAAAGCCAGTTACCGAAAAATGCAAGCTGACTTGCAGAGAGAGTTGCAATCTGTATTTCAAGAAAATGCAAGACTCACTTCGCTGATGGAGGGTAAAGTTCCAAAAGGTGCTGTTTCAGGTGATGCTTTTCCTCCTCCCTTTTCCCTGTAATGGCGGGGGGATAGGAAAGACTTTGGCTCTGGTTCTCCTGAATAGTTGGAGACTCCATCAGTATAAAAATATTAGAGTGTCTAGTATTGCTGGTATGTAGTAACTGCTTTAGCACTTGCTTGAACTTTCTGAAAACTGCAAGTTGTGGAATGTTTCGTATTTTGCACAAAAACAGTCAAGTTAATGAAGGCTGTTGGTAAGAATCTAAACTGGATTTTCAGGTGGTGACTGAATTCAGACCAGGAGCTTAATTGTTGGCCGTTGTAAAAAATCCTTTTCTAGGATTATAATTATCTGGCATCCTGGATGCACTATAAGTCTTCTGCTCAGTTTAAAACATGCTTTCCTTCTCTTGCACTCACTTACCAAACTAAATTTGTTAATTCTTTAGATTTGCTCTCTCCTGTGGAGCTGGAAAAAAAGGTAGCTGATTTAAAAGGAGAATTAGATAAAGCTTTGAAAGAGAATGCACTTCTACAAAAACAAGTAAATGAGCTATCAGAATTTCAGTCTCTACCAAATACTGTTGAGGTGCAGAAGAAAGAGGTAAAAAAATATAACCTTTTTTATTTCTTTTGTATTTCACTTGACTAGTAATGTATTAGTGGAGACCTATTGAATATGAAGTTTTAAAACTAAAAGTTGTCTTGAATCAAATAATCTTAGATTTTACAGTTAAGTTTGTTGAATTATTGTTTCTCAGGTATTTGCCATGGCCATGTTTGATAACAATGTATAGATTTAATGGTGTTTGATCCTGGACACTATTCTAAAACTGGTTTTATTTTGTCAAAGTGGGCAAAGAGAAAATGTCAAGATCTCTTAGCAAAAATGTTTCTTGAGTGAGAGATTTACCTTACAAATTTTGGAAAATGTGTGAGGAAACTTTTTTATCTGGCGGAGGTTAGTAAACTGAGGGTGCTGTAAATATGTTTAAAGGGTTTTCTTTGCAAACACTTTCTGGATTTCTTTGTCCTTAAATACCTGCTACTAAGTATGTGCAGTGAAAATTATTCAGGGCAAATAGTCTCACAAACTCATATTAATGCTTTGCAAGAAGTTCGAAACCATCCATCAATCACTAAAACTTAATTGGATGTTAATAACTTCATAAATTCTGAAGCGTGAAGAAAATATTGTTACACCTAAATATTCAGTTTAGGAGTCCAGTCTCAGCTCAAACATAGGTGAAAGGAAGTATTAAAGAACATCTAGAGTTAGTGGAGCAATTTCAAGATTTTGGAAAGGATTTTACTCTGTGTCTCTTTTAAGGATTCTTTGCTATACAATTCTCTCCCAACAATGCAAAATCCCAATGTGTTTTGGTATATGTTTGCCTGTACTTTATTTCCTGTATCTGTGTATGTACACAATTTTTATTACGTAGTTATGACAAATACTGGTTGAGTAAATGCTATTAATCCTGCTTTTCTCTTGGCAGATTCTTGAAAAATGTGAGGAGTTACGCTTATTAAAATTGGAAAATGAAAAGCTGCTCTCTGAAGTAACTGATAATGAAATGAGATTTAAACATATGAGTGAAGAAATTGAAAAAACAAAAGACAATCTAGCAGATGCAGAACTGAAATGTGTGAAGTCTGATCAGGAATATGTAGCACTTAAACAGCTCCATGAAGAAATAGAACAGAAATACATAGCTGCATTAGAAAATAATGAACAAATGAAGCTCCAAATAGAATGTCTATCTAAAGAAGCACAAGAGTCTAAAACAACTTTGGATGAAGTGAAATTAGAGGTCAGTGCCACCTTGTTCTTTTTCACAGATAAGACTCAAGGAATTAATTCGTAGTATTAAAAAAATGAAAAAGGTTTTTGGAGGAGTACTCTTAAAGGTATAAATGACAATGCCTTTGACTTCTTCTGACATGAATGAATATTACTTATTCTCTGCCAAGGGTATAATGTTGAAGGGTTGCACTTTTCAATGATCTCTTTCTTCGTAGGCAAAGAAATTTATGTATTGCTCCAGGTTCTTCTGTACTTTCTCTGACCTTTTAATTCTTCTTTTCCCATTCTTAAGTTGTGTTACATAATTTTTTTTTATAGATAGTCCTCAGATCTACTTTATATAAAGTCATACAAACAAAGTTTCCTCTTTGAGAAGTGGAGATCTTTTAGAACATAAGAGTGTTCAAACCAAAGAGAATCGCAAATGAATTGGCCATTAGAAAGGAAAATTTTTTTAAAAAAAATAAGATGAAAAGGGAGCCAAAAGTACCAGTGCCTAAAGCTTTGTCGAAAATACATATGTCATATTGCAGCTATGGATTTGATAATTTCTAAATTATGCTACAGTTTCATGTGTGGTGCTATGCCTTAAGACCTTTGCTCCTAAGGAGAAACCACAGGAGTGTTCCATAAACAAATGCTTATTTGATGTGGGCAAGAATATAAGCACTGACTTGGAGAAATCATGAACTTCCTATTAGCATCTCACCCTTTCTAAGCTCATTTAAGATTCTCTGAGAACATGTGCACATCATCGAGTTCTACATTACAAGTGAAAGTGTCTGATCTTTTCCTTTGCAAACTAAAGCTCTCTAGCAAAATGAAAGAACTGGAAGAAATAACAGCAGAACAAAAACAACTTCTTGAGTTACGAGAAGGTTTTATTCAGACTCAGCAGAAGTTAAATGAAATGGAGCAATTAAAAGCGGAAGAAGAGATTAGTAAAATGAGACTGGAGGCCAAGGATTCTGAGATCCAGGCAGTTCTTCAGCAGCTTGCTGAATGTCAGGAAGAAATAAAAACTCTAAGCCAGGAAAATGATGACCTGAAGCAAAAACGAGAGGCTTGTCAAGCTGAGACTGACCAACTCAAAGAGGATATAAAGGACACTATTTCAATGGTAGGAATTTTCCCCTTCTAGAAATGGACTGTATGGGTTAAGAGGAAGAGTGTAAGAACACTAGAAACTGCATTGAAATATTTAGGGGAGTATGGAAGCGAAAGGTTGTGTGAGATGTGTAAATTAAGGAATGCCTACTAATATTGCAAAACATTTATATTTTCTTTGTGGATTTTCTGTCTTGTATACTAAAGAACATCTTGGCACATGAAGAACTGAGGGATGCACAAAGTTCACTCAAGCAACTGCAGGACACTGTCAAGAAGTTGGAAAAAATTATTTCTGAAAAACAATCTCAGATTGTGAGTGTTGAAGAGGCATTAGGGAAAACCATTAAACAACTCGAAACACAGGTAAAACTTCATGTAATAATTGAAAATAAAATGCTTTCAATGTGTTTTCCAACACCATGAAAGTAAACCCAGTTAATCTGTGTATAGTCTTTTCGCATGTCCTTAGAAAATTTCTAGGTCCTTCATAGCAAGTGGGCAAGAAAATAGTCATACCTCCACATTTGCGGGATTGGGGTCATGTGAGGCTCCCGCAGAACATTAAATCTACGAATTCGGGTCGAGCATTAATATGCAAATTATTGCAATAAATATGGCAATTTTGCAACCCTGCAAAATCCCTGGGCCCCTTATGGCTAGGAGTAGGAGTGTTTTCCCTTTAACTGCACTGGCTAGCACAGGCAGGAGTGCTTTGTCTAACGCTATGCATTAGTGCATATGTGCATATACATATATGCACTGGCAAGTCCAGGCTGGCTGCCTGTCCCTGTATGTGAGCCCATCTGTGGGCAGCTGTGGAAGGTTTTTATATAGACTTTCTGAACGGTTTAATGTTATCAAACCACCATTAAGTACCTCTGGAGTGCCTGCAGTGGCCATGCTACCAGTGGTGGCAGCGGGGGGCTGCAGGGCTGTGGTGCTGGAACAGACACTGGAGAAGACAGAGCAGGGCCCTGTGTGCGCTCAGCCAGTGCCTGGTGGGAGTCAGTCCCCAGACTGGGCTTAGAATGACAGGGCAGGGCATGATTTCTGCGGAGCTGTGCTGGGTCTCAGTGCCTGCCTGGGGCAGCCAGGGCGCCCAGCACTGAAGGATCGCCACGTGGGACCCCATGTGCCCTGAGGCATGCTGCGGCAGCATGTGTATAAGCCTTTCTTGGTAGGAACCAGCCACAGAGACACAGAGGAGCGGAGGAGAGACTGTGGCACGGCTAAAGGTGCCATGGCACTTATAAATGCCACATAATCTCCGCAGCTCTCATAGGGGAGTGATCTGTGGCTGTCCCCAGCAAGCAAGAGGCACTGCTTGCCTGCTCGGTGGGGCTGTGCCAGTCCTGCCCCACAGGGAGCGCCAGCACCACCCCTCAGCAAAGCAGAGGCACTGTGCGTGCATCAACCGGGAAGCGCCTCGAGTCACAGAGGCAGATTCATGGAAAAAAATTCCATGAGTCAGAGATCGGGAATAAGTACTTCTTGACCCAAGCCTTTTCCAGCTTCTGATCTGTTTCAGTAGAGCTTCACGCTGTAAAGTACACTTGAGTAAACTCTAGCTTAATTACTGTGCCCCTCACCGTTGTGGATTTGAGTGGTGGCTTTAGATGGCAAATGGAAGATGAGAGAAGAGTTATTTAAGGGAATGAATGAGGCTAATGATTTTTAAGTCAGTCCCAATGAAAAGTATAATGTGATTGCCAGTGACAACTCAGTTCCCAACATCTAGTAGAAGGCTGAGCCACTGTTTCCTGTGCCTGTTTATTCAGTAATTGGCAAAGAATACCAAGAATATTGTCTGTTACTTCAGTGGAACAGTTTTTCTGCAGAATGTGAGGTTGGATGTTGTTTTTTTTAAGTGTATTAGCTGCCAGTAAGTCAATGGTTATAGATTCAGTATTTGTGTGCTTTGGAACAGATGCAAGAACATAATCAAACAGGTTTCTTCTTGGTTTTCTTCATCTCAGAATTTTTCTAGTTAATAATATGGCCAACATTGTAGAATATACTGGTAAAATATTAGAACTTAAAGTAAAGCAGATGACAAAGGCCAAAGACATGGTTTTGTAGCTTTTCTAGTTTGATTACACAGTAATCTCTCACTACTTCACAGTTCATCATTCACAGCTTGAATACGTTGCTGGGGAGAATTGAAAATGTCTTTACCATCTTTACCACTACTACACGTATTTTGCTTGTTGCGGCATCTTTCTGGAACCAACCACCTGCGATATTCAAGGGACTACTGTAGTGTGTTTTATGCTATAAATAGTGTAGGAGAGTGAATAAAACTAAACTTTTGCTTTTAATTCTGTTTTTCAGTTGATGGAAATGCTGTCTTCTAATATGTATTGTTTTTAATAGATCTCACAAATGACAGAAGAAATGAGTATCATCACATCAGAGAGAGATCAGCTTGCTGAAGAGCTATCAGAAAATAGTAACTGTAGAGGAAGTGATCAGCTTCAGGCGCAAAAGGAACAAATCCTTTTGCTTACACAAGAGAACCGTTCCTTGCAAGAGAAGCTGGACAGTTTACATTTGAAAAAGGAAGAGTTGGGGGAACAAACTTTGGTAATTATGCTAAGGCCATAATGGAAAGCATGTAATTTATACTTTGACTTGAGGGCAATAATTTGTGAAACACATTGGAGAAAAGGGTCCTGGTACATGACTGTAGATCATTAAGCACCAAGTTTGTTATTTGTTTGCTTGAGCTCTATGCTACCCATACTGTTGTATATGGACATGTAGTAATAGAATACAACTGTAAATAGAATATGAACTTGATACAGGATGGTGATACTCTGCATTGACCTGCACAGGGATGAGTTTGTATAATTAAGTAGCTGAAGCCAAAACCTCTCATCTGAAAAGGGATTTTTTTAAAGGATAGGTAGAACTGACTTTTTTCCTGGCATTGCCACCAGCTCTTAGAGGTGCCATCTGCACATCCAATTACACTGTGTGAGTGTGTGTGTTTATTTATACAGACTAGATGAAAAAGCAAGTATGCGCATCTATTACAATATGAAAAGGGGAGTGAACAAATATCAAGTAAATAATGGTCTTCACCAGCCTAGCATTACCTATAGCTGACACTAGACATACAGATAAGATCTCTTTTGGGGGGATTGGAGAGGGTATGTTGGGCACTTTTATTTTTTTCATTGATCAAATATGCTTCTTTAAAGCTACTTCCCTTAATGGGTTGACTTCTCTCTATATATAACATAGGTACCACAAATTCAAGAAAAATCTCTTGAGCAAGAATTATTTCTTCTGAGAGAGGAGCTGTGCCAGGCACAAAGGAAATTGCATGAAATGGAGGAAGCAAAGGCCCATGAATATCAAGAAGAATCTGAAAAAATGGAGAGAGGAGATTTCATTCCAAAGTTGCAGGACTATCAGGAAGTGAGCACACAGACAGAAAGAGCAGATGATGATCTTAAAATCCAACTAGAAAATCTCCAGAACGAGAGAGACCAGCTACGAGAAACTATACAGGAGACAATGAGCAAGGTAATAAAAGTAGTTCTGTTCCTGTAGGAAAAGAGCTTTAGTAAACTTCTGCCTTAGATTTTGGAAGTGCTATTCAGGTGTTAATGTACTTTAATTGTGTCCAAAGAATTCAGAGATGACGGAAGAGTTGAGATGTACTCAGAGATCTCTTGGACAATATCAGCAGACTATTGTGGAGCTGAAAGAAAATATTTCAGAGAAAGAAAATCAACTCTCAAAAGCGCAAGAAGAATTGAGGGAAAAATCTGATGAACTGCACCAGAAGGTCAGAAGCATTTTTGTCAAGTAAATTAAGAATTCTATCATATATGGCATCCCATGTCTTTTGCAGATTTTGGTTTGTAGGGGTCTGGTAAATGTAACAATGAAACTGAATTAAAAGCTTTTCCTTTCTTTGTTTGCCCTGTACAGCTTCACAAAAAATGTGAAAACAGAGGCAGTGAAAAGATGGATCATGTGCAATTTGACCTGCAAGCTTCAACCCTTGTTTAGTGCAGCGAATCATTTAGTGAATGATGGAATATTATTTGGAATCAGTACTGCACTTTGACCACTCTGCATTTTTCCTGTCTTACATTTATTAGAATTTTTTTAAAAATATTTTATCGATGTAGTTCTGGCGATCCTAGAGCAACTTTAAGGCAGTGCAGCTCATTCCTTAACTTGTTGCGCTATTATGAATTTCTTATCTCCGTATTATTTTCATGTCTTAAGCTGTTATGGCTTTTAGGGTTGGTTCTAACAAATATTGTCTTCTCTCTGCTGAGGACACAGCAATGGGGACATTTTTATGGAATATAACAGTCTTCTTAAATCAGAACCTTATTACTGGGACAAGAAAATTTGGTAACTTAGAATGTTACTGGATTGTTTTTCTACAAAGTATGATGTTATAAAATCCACTTTAGTACAGTGGTAAGTGTCCCCACCTGGCGTGTGGGAGACGCGTGTTCAATTCCCGCCAGGGAGACAGTGTTAAGAGTTGGACTCGATGATCCTTGTGGGTCCCTTCCAACTCAGAATATTCTGTGATTCTGTGATTTATACCCATTCTACAAGTGATTAGAAACAGTTAACCCTCAGTACTTTGAGGTTCCTTACTTGTGGGTTCACTGCTTTGCGGGCTGATTTTCCTGCGATAGTGGAATTCTGTTTCACGGCACATTTGCAACTGCACCTGGGCCAACTGACACTCATGAATATTTAAAGATAGACTGTCAGGAATATGCAAATTAGCCTTGCCCATCACGACACCACGCTGCTTTGCCATTCTGCCCGTGGTGCCCTACCCCGTGCCACACAGAGCAGCAACATGGCACTCTGCTACCACCCTCCCTCTGCTGCACAGAGTGGCAGGGCAGCTCTCTGTGCTGTGGAAGCTCTATGCACGCTTTTTAAAGGTTTAAACCAACGTGAGGGCTGCTGGACTGGCCGGTGCAGTGGTGGGCTGCAGTTTGCAGGGTTCTTCGGTGGTGTCTGAGACACTGGACAAGGCAGAAGTGCTTGCTTGTGTCACCATGGAGTGGGAGCGGGGAGCAACCACAGGGACATTTTTGCCACCATGTCATGACGTGCTGAGTGGTGGTGTTCAGCTCATACCTCCGCCATGCCCCTAGAACTGGGATCCCCACCCCTTGCACCACTGCTCAGAGCCCTGACCCCAGCCACTGGGAGCCCAGCTGCTGCTTGGCTGCCCCTCATAGCGGGGCCAGGACACTGCCTGAAGTGAGGCCGGGGCCCTGTCCGCTGTGTTCCCTGCCACAGCACCGCAGTCGCCCATGCTGGAGAGGGAACACCACAGAAGTACAGTCCTGCGGTGGCTCCTCAGCCTGCTGCAGCTGCCATGGCAACAGCAGCAGAAGCTTGGGACTGACAGTGGCATGGCCACAAGGACCTCTCCCTCCCAATTCTCAGTGACTCAGTGGGCAGGAACAGAGAAGACCCCCTTCACTCTCCTGAAGAGTCACACGGTGCAAGGCACTTCCTGGAATGCTCTGCAGTGACTCTGGGCCTGAGGGGGTGGGACAATGGGGGCGATTTGCATACTAATTAGCTATCTATAATGCATGGAGGGCTTCACGACAGGGGTAGGAGGCAGAGGGGGGCAGACTTGAGGTACTGTAATTGAGGGTCGACTGTATTAATACTTGATTTGATTTCTTCTTTCCAGGTTGCTGAAGTATCTGAAAACCTGACTCGCATCTCATCTGAATATAGCAAGCTACTGGCAGAAAAAGAACAAATTGAAAGGACAATGAGTGAGCAAGTGTGTCAACAGCTTGAGAAAATAACTTCACTTAATAAGGAGAAAGATGAGCTACAGCAAATGGTGGAGGCTTGTAAAGAAAGGGAAGAACATTTGTTAAAGGTTCAGAGGCGATCAGAGATTTTGCAGGACAGCCTGACAAACAAGGTGAGGAGTTTTGGGTGGCCGTAGCTCTTTTGTCTTCTGAGGTTTTATCACCGATATGCTGAACTTTTGCTGAACAGAAATCCTATATGGTTTTTAATTCTCAGCCTGTAAGTTTTATGGTTGCTAAATGATCATGAACATGGGGTAAGGACTTTGAACGAGTTTCTCAACTGATATTTAGAAATAGCCTCTTCGTCTTGTCTCAGCTTTGTAACAAATTGGGTTGGTCAGTCCAGTCTTTGGACAGGTTCTATCAAATTGGCAGATCTATCACATATGTTCTGGTTTAATAAAATTAGCAGTAAAACTTTTGCTTTTAATTCTGTTTTTCAGTTGATGGAAATGCTGTCTTCTAATATGTATTGTTTTTAATAGATCTCACAAATGACAGAAGAAATGAGTATCATCACATCAGAGAGAGATCAGCTTGCTGAAGAACTATCAGAAAATAGTAACTGCAGAGGAAGTGATCAGCTTCAGATGCAAAAGGAACAAATCCTTTTGCTTACACAAGAGAACCGTTCATTGCAAGAGAAGCTGGACAGCTTACATTTGAAAAAGGAAGAGTTGGGGGAACAAACTTTGGTAATTATGCTAAGGCCGTAATGGAAAGCATGTAATTTATACTTTGACTTGAGGGCAATAATTTGCGAAACACATTGGAGAAAAGGGTCCTGGTACATGACTGTAGATCATTAAGCATACATATGTATAAATACATATGTGTATTTATTTATATAGACTTCAGAACAAAAAGTAAGTGTGTGCATCTATTACAATATGGAGGGGAGAGTGGAAAAATTTCAACTAAGTAATTGTCTTCCCAGCATTATTACCTACTGAGGTACTCAACATGTGATTAATGTCTCTAGTTTGGATAAGGGGAGGGGTGTGTTAAGCCTTTGCATCATTGCCATTGTTTTTGTTCCCCTTATGCTTAAACTATAAGAATTAAGTTCTACTTCTGGCAACTTCTTTGATAAGCCAGTGCTTCAAACTCCCCTTTTACATGTCTCTTATTTCAAGAAACTTGACTTGTCTGTTGAGTGCAGACTGATTTTATTATTCTAAAAAAAATACAAATCCCTCTAAAACAGTGCCTTTGTTTTGCATAAACAACCTGTCAAAGATAAGATATGCTTCTTTAAAGCTACTTCCCTTAATGGGTTGACTTCTCTTTATGTATAAAATAGGTACCACAAATTCAAGAAAAATCTCTTGAGCAAGAATTATTTCTTCTGAGAGAGGAGCTGTGCCAGGCACAAAGGAAATTGCATGAAATGGAGGAAGCAAAGGCCCATGAATACCAAGGAGAACCTGAAAAAATGGAGAGAGGAGATTTAATTTCAGAGTTGCAGGACTATCAGGAAGTGAGCACACAGACAGAAAGAGCAGATGATGACCTTAAAATCCAACTAGAAAATCTCCAGAACGAGAGAGACCAGCTACGAGAAACTATACAGGAGACAATGAGCAAGGTAATAAACATACAATCATACCTCACCCTTTGCGAGGAGTAGGTCTTGTCAGGGTTTCGTGAAATGTCAAATTTGCAAATGCACGTGGGTCATTAATATGCACACAGGCCACACCCATCGCTCCACCCCCAGCCAATCAGGAGCACTGGGGAGCATTTTCTGCCCCTCCCCACATGCTCTCACAGCACAGGAGAGCAAAGGGAAGCATTTCTGAGCCCTCTCTGCCTGGGGAGACCCCCCAAGAAACCCTGGGATTCTCTTCGGCTATGCTGTTGCTTTCGCAGCCGCTGCCAGGCAGCTGCCACTGCTCATGCTTGCACGCAGTGGGAAAGCTCCAGGGCTGCGGTGGGGAAGGGGTTTCCCCAGTTTATGGTCGGCATTCTCGGCACCTGGGAAATGTTAACTTGTGGGCATGTCCTGCCGCTGCCCCATCCCAGCACACAGCTCTTGCCCCACTGCAGCCAGCCCAGCCTCACTTTCATGGGGCACTTTCCCTGGGGCTGTCATCACCAGGTGCACTGGGCGCGGAGGCCCCAAGCACAGACTGCATTGCCTTCCGTTCCTGTAGCCACGGAAACAGTAGCACACACCCAGCAGGGGTCAATGTCCCAGCTGGGCTTAGACTAACAGGGGACAGCGTGACTTGTGGTGGTGCTGCACTGGGTCTCAGCAGCCACCTGTGAGATACTGCCATGTGAGCCTTCCACTGTAGGGACTGGGCATGGAGACACACAGGAGCAGGGCAGGGACCAGGGCATGGCGCCACGGGACCATAAACGCCATGGGAGCCAGAGGTACCGCGCGCCCTCCTCACAGGGCCGGGCCAGTCTCATCCCACAGGGAGCACCTGCGCCACCCATTGGCAAAGCAGAGGCACTGTGGGAAGCTCCATGAATCACTGAGGCAGATTTGCAGGGAAAATTTCTCACAAACCAGTGAGGTCGCAACGGAGGGGTCGCAATGCAGCGAGGTATTACTGTAGTCCTATTCCTTTAGGAAAAGAGTTTAGTAGACTTCTGCCTTAGATTTTGGAAGTGCTGTTCAGGTGTTAATGTACTTTAATTGTGTCCAAAGAATTCAGAGATGACGGAAGAGTTGAGATGTACTCAGAGATCTCTTGGACAATATCAGCAGACTATTGTGGAGCTGAAAGAAAATATTTCAGAGAAAGAAAATCAACTCTCAAAAGCGCAAGAAGAATTGAGGGAAAAATCTGATGAACTGCACCAGAAGGTCAGAAGCATTTTTGTCAAGTAAATTAAGAATTCTATCATATATGGCATCCCATGTCTTTTGCAGACTTTGGTTTGTAAGGGTCTGGTAAATGTAACAATGAAACTGAATTAAAAGCTTTTCCTTTCTTTGTTTGCCCTGTACAGCTTCACAAAAAATTATGTGAAAACAGAGGCAGTGAATCACATGCAATTTGACCTGCAAGCTTCAACCCTTATTTAGTCCTGAATGATGGAATATTATTTGGAATCAGTACTGCACTTTGACCATTCTGCATTTTCCCAGTGCTTTTAAAATAGGATCTAATAACAGTCTTCTTAAATCAGAACCTGATTACTGGGACAAGACAATTTAGTAACTTAGAATGTTACTGGATTGGTTTTCTGCAATGTATGATGTTAATTATACCCTTGCTACAGTTGATTAGGAATATTAATTCCTGATTTGATTTGTTCTTTCCAGATTGCTGAAGTATCCGAAAACCTGACTCGCATCTCATCTGAATATAGCAAGCTACTGGCAGAAAAAGAACAAATTGAAAGGACAATGAGTGAGCAAGTGTGTCAACAGCTTGAGAAAATAACTTCACTTAATAAGGAGAAAGATGAGCTACAGCAAATGGTGGAGGCTTGTAAAGAAAGGGAAGAACATTTGTTAAAGGTTCAGAGGCGATCAGAGATTTTGCAGGACAGCCTGACAAACAAGGTGAGGAGTTTTGGGTGGCCGTAGCTCTTTTGTCTTCTGAGGTTTTATCAGATGTGCTAAAACTCTGATGTGCTAAACTTTCGCTGAACACAAGTCCTATTTATTTTTTTTATTCTCAGCCTGTAGTTTTCATGGTTGCTAAATGATCATGAACATGGGGGAAGGATTTTGAACGAGTTTCTCAACTGATATTTAGAAATAGCCTCTTCGTCTTGTCTCAGCTTTGTAACAAGTCGGATTGGTCCCTCCTTTGGAACAAATGCCAATTTATCCAATGTGTGCAAGTTTAATATAATTAACAGTAATTGTACTTATGTTTTGACTTTAAAAGATAGTTTGTGGACAGCATGAACTTAGCTAGGTTTTGAATGTGCTTTGCACACTTTGAGTAACAGATCACGTTTGTAGATCTTGCACTAAGCTCTTCCCAATTTTTTTTTTTTTTGCAGTCTTTCCTCCTTGGCCTTTCCCCTGTCAAACTTTTCCTTTGTCTGTAGATCAAAGAGTGTTGTTGAGAATTGCTTCACATTTGCAAATGTTACTCTTTGTTAGAGCAAAATTTAAATACAGTTCCAGTGTTCATCTTTTATGCTGATCTTCTATTTCTTTTTCTTTTGGTATGGACATGTGTTGACTGCCTTTTGATTTGTTTCTTTTTGCTTTACAGTAGGTCGAAGTTCACTAAAATAGAGTTCTCTGGGTGTCATGCTACTCCTTTTCTTTGTAATTTCTTCTTCTGAGCTATTAGAACACCAAAATTATTTTTAAACAACTCTTGCTTTTAGTGGTAATTTTAGTTATTGGAAATTGTGTTCTCTGGCACAACTGATTTGAGTATTGCATAGAAGAGTATTCAGACCATGACCATCAAATTGTAATTTCTCTTTTTCTTCACTACTGTAGATTCAACAGTTAACTGAGACACTAAATAGTGTATCATGTGAAAAAGACCAGTTGTTAGCTGAAAGAACTAGTCATTCTTTTCAACTTCAAGAACAAATCTCATCCATTAATCAAGAAAAAGATGAACTACAAAAACTTCTTCAGGATGTCAGGTCTGAGCGAGACCAGCTGAAGACAGAATTGCAAAGAAAATCTGAGATGGTGGGTGTTTAAAATTTTCATATTTTACATTACACATAAATTGTCTTCTTGAATGGTGCTTAAATGTGTCCTTTTATTTTAGTGTATTGAAACAAATGCAAAACTGGAACATGCTTTAGACCAGCTGAAGCAGAGAAACCTGAATGATATGTCCATTCAGGTAAACACAGTGGATATTGCAAAGGAAGTGTCTGAAGACAGCCTGAAGGTAAAAACCTTGAAAATTAAGATAAGCTTATTTCTCTGCTTGTCTTAAGGA
The DNA here is from genome assembly GCA_013390025.1 of Pitta sordida. Classification (NCBI taxonomy): domain Eukaryota; kingdom Metazoa; phylum Chordata; class Aves; order Passeriformes; family Pittidae; genus Pitta; species Pitta sordida. The sequence continues at coordinate 196,411 of WEKX01013604.1, read as the reverse complement.
TGCATGTTAAGTCTTAATATCACTTGTCCTGCGGCATAAACCTTTTATTAGGTATTAAATTGTTTGCTTAACTTGCAAAGACACTGCAAACCATGGGATCAGTTGATTTGCTGTTGCTGTTCAGTGGTTGCACATCTTGTCTCAACTGAGAAGTTCAACTGAGAACATCTTGCTTTTCATTACTACCCAGCCACCACAATGAGAATAACTAGTTTTGTAGAATCATAGAGTCATTTAGATTGGAAAAGACATCTACAAGTAGACTCCAAACTTTAAATCAGCACTGCCATTCTTACTGCTATACTATGTCCCTAAGCACCACATGTACGCATCTCTTAATACCTCCTGAAATGGGTACTCTACCACTTCCCTGGGCAGCCTGTTCCAATGCTTGACAGCTCTTTCTATTAAGAAATTTTCCTCTTATCTAATCTAAACCTCCCCTGGTGTAATTTGAGGCTGTTTTCTCTCATCCTCTCTCTTGGGAGAAGAGACCAGCCCTTTCCTGCTGGGCAGCTTCCCAGCATCCTTCCCCCCAGCCTGTAGCACTACATGGGGTGTTCGTGACCCAGTGCTTTCCCTTGTTGAACTTCAATAAGAAGGACATTGCCACTTGGGTTTTACAAAATCCCCCCCAAATCCTCCCTTCCATTACTCCCCATCAAATGATAAACTTGTTTAAAATAAATACAGTTCCTGTAATTCCTCAGACCTGTTGTTAGTTTACTATCCTGAGTATACTTTCACACACTTATGAGAAGTACTGTTAACCAAGTGGAAGCCAAAGTAAACCAGGATTTATGAACATATACGAAACATTTTAAAGTGCAGTACTATTGTACTACAGTCTGTGCAGCAGATTCAGGCATCATTCTACACGTGTTAGAGGAGTGCTGGGTGCTTCTTCAGTTAACAACTAAAGGGGTAAAGAACCAAACGGCAGAAATCGGTTACGTAGCTTTTTCCATTTATACTGTATTTCTATCCTACATCAGCAGAGAGCTAATACTGAGGGAAGTAAGCATCAACTGATCCCTTTTAATGGCACTCTCCTCTCCTGAATTCTGTAATAGCTAGTATCTTGTCTGCCTCTTTCTTGTACAGTTTTCTCAAGTACATATCTTGTACTTGCTCTTGTTGGATGCAGTCCCAATATTTTTACTGTGGGGTAGAAGAGTTAAAACTGGTGAATCTTGCTTCCTTCAATTAAAAAGCAGTGATGGAGGGAGTATGCCAACGGAGTTTTATACTTACTTAAAAATGTATGAGTTACCCTCAGAGATGATAACTTGAGTTGCATTTTACTGGCAGTTCCCTCCAGCCTGTTGCATTACTCAGCCTGTTCACTGCTTGATCATACTCCCCTTTTTATGGCAGAGGGCTAGGGAAAAGTTTGTGATTCCTTTCCTTCAAGAAAGGACCAAGTAGATAAATTTAGGAGCCTGCCCTGAGGTGAGGCCAGCTGACAAACTTGTGAGCAAGCAATATAGTTTTATTTCAGGCCTGATATGTAAGTCTTGATGTTGCTGGGTAATCTAAACCATGAAACTAATTTGATCTTATTACTTATTACTTGATTATTTGATCTTATTACTTGCTGGAAAACTAAGAAATTATCTAAATTTGTGCCTAGCTCAGTGTTTTTGTCATGTCCTTGTGGCAAGTAAAAACAGAAGCCCTGTTAACTTTCCTACTGTAAAACCAGTACATACTGCAGGGGTCAGTTCTGTAATCTGATTATTTAATTTAAGCTTCTGTTTATAGCTAATCACACTTTTCCTTACTGTGAACGAATTAATTTCTTTCCCTTGCATTTAGGAGCTTCTTGAGAAATTCCCAGCTATGGGGAAGAGGTATGCATGTCTCTCTACAGAGTCTCTTAAGCTCAAGAGGGAACTGGAGAGTCAGAAAGCACAGATAGCTGTGATACTGCCTTCGCTTTCGTTGGAACAGAGTAAACAAGTCAAAAGACTTCAAACTGAAAATGAGAAGATAAATGGTTATCTCCAGAGTTTATTGAACAAACTGAAGGTACCAACTTAAAATGCTGAATATATGGGTGCATCATATTGCTTGGATTTTTTTCTGGTTTTTTATTAAGATCTCAATATTAGCAGCTAGAATTTTAGGGACTCTGATTTTTGTGGATCCATTTATTATAGAAAACAAGTTGATAGTATTAAATGCTTTGCAGTCTTCCTAAACTGGAACTACTTATGTTAATCAATCTTTGTTTTTGACTGTAGTTCAGCTGCTTTGCACATTATTATTTCATTAATGTTATTCCATTTTAATTGTGCAATGAATTTTTTTTACGTACTCCCTAAATCAAATTATAGATTATTAAGTATGTAGTTCATTGTCGGGGAAAGAGACATGCAATGCAAGATGCCTTGGAGATACACGTTTACTTTGCAAAACTACCCAAGTAGTTTCATTTTACAGTCTTGCAGACCTTCCCCGATTTGGAATAACTTTCTCCATTGAATTACAATTATCAGAAAAAAAGTTAAAGGGTAATTCAGAGGATATTCCTGTTACATGCAGAAGTACAGTAAATGATAATGGTTTTTTTGTTGCTTTATTTACTGTGAAATATTAAGGGTTTGGAGTTTTTGGTTGGAGGAGGGGGAGGCAAGGTTCATGTGCAGATTACAAAACATTGGACAGAATCTTGAGAGTCAGTCATGTCTATAAAAATCCATTAACTAAGAAGTTGAGATAATATTCTTAAGACACTTATTTTGTAATTTCAAGTAGGGGGGTTAGGTTTGATTTTTTTCCCCCCCATAGATGGCATTTAACTTTTATGGTTAAATAAGGTCAAGATTCAACTAGCGATCTCAACAAAAATAAAGTTTTTAAATCATCACGGTGATAGTATTCTCATAGATCATCTGCACTTTTCACAACTCTAGGAGGAAATAAATACAACAAAGAATACTTTACCCAGCTTTTCAAAGCCTAGATTCATGGAAGGATTCTTTTAGCCTTTTTGGCCTTTTTAAGAGTCTACAAAAAAATAGTGTCCTGAAAAAATCCTGTCTCAGCTGAAAGTCCTATATGCCATCACATAAAGCACGTATGTGAACCTATTTTTTTTAGTCATGTGTTAGTTATTCTGGACACCTACATGCTTGGAGAGGAAATAGATTGAATTATAATACGTATAAGGAATTATAGCTGGATACAGGGTAGCATTTTAAAGCATACTCACTGATACATCCTGTGCTTCTACAACAGTTTCTGTTCACTCGTGTTTGTACAAAGAAAAGTGAGTATCACACTACTGTTAACAAGTATAAAAGCGACCTGCTTGAGGAAGAGAGAAAACAAGATCATTTGCAAGCCCAGATTCAATATCTCAGGAACAGTCAGTTGAACCAGAAGGAAATACTATCTCAAGAGCTAACCATCAGTCAAGGGCTGCAGCGTTTTCACTTGGATGCAGAGGTAATATTAGAAAAAAAAATCAGAAATTAAAGACTTCATGTTTCAAGGGATGACTAATGAGGTAGTGTTAATCTAATAATAATAAATGCTAAATCTTAACATTTATCTGTTAAGACTCCACTTAAGCAAGGAAGGAATAGAGTTAGTGCTTTTTTAAAGAAACACTAGTTATATAATGTAAGATTGTGTCTTGTAAAGTGGCTGAACATAAAATTAATAGGTTAGAAAATAGTGGGAATGCTATTTATACATTCTCCTTGTAAAACATACTACCCAATACTAAGATTACTTGTAAAACAATAACAAACTTTGATTAATATGCATATTTTTCCCCTTCCCAACCACCCCAGGAATGTAGATTCTTTTTATTTTCTCAGTAGGGTGTAGTTTAAGTATAGCAAAACTGCTTTTCTATGACACTTTGATGCTAAAACAGGTATCTTGCTCTACTGATAGCTAAGAGGACAAAATGTATATTTAGATGTGTGGTTATCAAAGCAATATTTAAATTTTAATTCCCTTTTTTAAGAGCATTTGCAAAGATGTGTCAGAAATGGAAAATGAACTTCTGTGTATAGAGGAAGAGTTACAGCGGCAAGAAAGTGCTAGAAAAGAAACAATACAGTTCTGGGAAGCTTGCTCAGGAACTCAATGTGATGTAGAGCAACTGAAAGAAGAGTTAAAGAAAGATACTAGCAGGATTTTGGAAGTCATTAACTTCTGGCATCCTAAAGCAAAGGTAAAATTAAATGTTACAGAATGAGAAATGTATTTGGTATAAGCACTCTTAATCCCTAATGTGATTACAACCAAAACACGCAAATGCTCTTGAATGATTTTTCATTTATTATCAGCACTTACTATACTCATACTTTAACTGTAAGATGTAGAATACTTAGATTTTTAAAGCTTTCCTCATGCATCTAAACTTGCAAACTTGCTTTGTAAAAGACTTCCTTGGAAATAAATGGCAGGGATGGTGGAGCTGTTTGTTTGTTCTGGAACCTGTAGGTTCAAAATTGTTACACAGCTTTGCTTGCCCAACTTCATCAAAACTACTTTAGCCATTTTTATAACTCAATTATATTTCGTATTACACTTTTGTAATTTTAGAAAGTCAAGTTGTTCTAAATATGGTACAGCTTTTCTTTCTGTGTTTTCTTACCTCATGTCCCTCTGGAAAATAAGAGGATTTTTCAGGGTTAAGTGCATTATGAATAGGATTTCATGAGATCTTATCTTTCTGATTATGTACATGTGAAATTTAGCCTATTTGAAAAAGTTTCTTCTGTTGAGTCAATAGCCAGCCTTGACTTCTTCAGGATTTCCCAGTGTTGGCAAACTTTTTGGAAGAATTCCCTGACAGACATATTATGTGGGTCACAGCTTTTTAGCAAACCAGCAAAAATCTCTTACAAAATTTGTCCTTTCCTGACAGGTGTTAAGTTTTAGTTTGTCTTGCATATTAAATATATGAGTTTCTAGAATATTCCAAAGTGTATGTTTTCTCTCAAATGGTTTCCTTTCCTTGAGTCAATGAATACATTCCAGCAAGATATTCTGAATCATTGTGTTTCTTTCTGTTACTGATATTCAAGAAGTCTTTCCAATATAGTTCCTTTGTTTCTGTAATAGTGTTTGAGTTAATGCAGAAATATCGGTAATTCTGCAATAGCTATCACCTTCTCTTTTGGAAATGAAACCGTTCTTATGAGTGTTAGTGATTCCATTTCTAGTAGCAAGCATTTTCAAATGGGACACTGAAACAAGAATATGAAATTAATAGAGGCCAAGATACTTCCTGTTTCTTACCTTCTTTCTAGCTGATTCAAAAATGATTTAAAATGTTACCTCTCGACACTATTGCAGATACTTGTTGAGCTTTCTTCAGAACTGGATGCCAGAACTTCCAGTTACAGTAAAAATGCTGATGTTGAATTGAAACAGAGAAAAGAGACAAATGAAGAATTGCTTCGGGATCTAAACAGTCTAAAAGAAAAACTGGCCCCTGGTAGCTCTGTCAGTCTCGCATTAGAAGAAGAAAACTACAGGCTTCATAATAAATTAAAGGCTGCAGAAGAAGAGATAAAGGTACTAACACTTGTTTCTAAGGAAAACTTCTTTGACACTTGCTTTCTAAGTGAGAGTACTCTAAACTGAAAACAAAGATTCATTGGCAACTGTAAACCTGTGCCACCACAACACATTGGTCCAGAGTGCACATTTTAGTAGCTTCTTTATTTCCTAAGTGCAAGTTTGAGCTCTTGCCTATAAAGTGAGTATTGCCTAGTTTCTGTACACAAATAGATATCAGTTTAGAAATTCATATGACATGTTTTCATTTGGTTTTGAAGTATTGATTTTAATAGTGTGATACTCTGAATGCTTTGTTTAAGTATATGCTATTTACTATGTCAAATGTGAAACTGGAGAAGAATTCTCTCTAATCACAGGAATTGAGGACTCATTTTCCCTCACCTATTTTTTTATGTCACAGTTACCCTTCTTCAAAGCATTTTTTTCTTTTCTTAGACTGGAGTGTCCCAGACTTTTAAAAGGTGACAAATATAGTGATCTAGACACAAAGAATTGCCATAAATAGAGCCTGTAGTGTTGGGTCTGTGTGGTTTGGGGGTTTCCTTACTGAGAATGACTGTGTGCTGTTACAGTTACTGTCTCTGGACATAACTACTCGTAACCCATTGATATGTCTCAATAGGCTATGGGAGTAAAAATTCAGGCATTAGAAAATGGAATAAATGAACTAGGAGAAAATGTCAAAGAGAGAGATGACAGAATAGACAAGTTACAAGCACAGATAAGAATAAAAACAGAGACAAGTGAGCTCGCCCAACTGCAGGCCAAACTGAATGAGAAGGATATGTGCCTCAGGACTGCGTTAACAGAGAAGAAGAGTCTTCAGGTATGAGCAAAATACTTTATATTCTCATTGTCCTCTGATGAAAAAACATCATGCTTGAGAGCAGATGTAGATGAAACACTGCTCTCTAAAGTCAATGTATGTTCTGTTTAGCATTCCTATGGTAAAACACTCTACTTGCCTGCTTAGCGTGCAGTTTCACCTTCTACCAGTGCAACATCCAGAGACAAAATTTAGAGCCCATATTATAGTATCAGAAGGTAAATTTATCAGTTATGTAATGCTTGTTAACATTCTAAAAAATGTTAAAGTTAAAACTTTAAACTGGAGCCTGAGGATTTTTTCAATGTCATATATTTGCATGCTAGTTCAAAATTCCCAGACTTATCTGTGCAGAAGTCGGAAAGACTTATATGTAATACATGAGAGTAGGATACCGACTGCTGCTATAGTGCCAGTGGGCAGTGTGGGCCACCTTAGTAAAAAAGAACTTCCTGCTCCTGGTCTTCTCCTGCAAAATCTAGTAGTAAAGCTACAAGGTAAACATCCCTTAATTTCATTGCTAAGTAACATGAGTTCTTTGTACTATTTCTTTTATTTTCAGGCAAAATTAGATAAAGGTGCTGACTTGTACAAAGAAGAAATTGATCAGCTCAAAACACAACTGGTAAAATGTGATATGGCAAGAATGAAACAATCCAACTTTTTTGAAATTGAGTAAGTTCAAATTCTCACCTACTTAGTTCTTAGCTTCTACTTCTTTGTTTATTTTTGCCTTCATAATAAGAAGTAAGCATTCATATTTAGGTGTCATAAGTTCTTATTGTAGCTACATTCCGGAGAAAGTAAAATCTATATGCGCCTAGGATTGTTTACACAGCCCCTTCCCTATACACCCACCAAAATTTCTCAACCAGCCATATTCAGCTATACAATGAGCCTCCGTGTATTCGCGGTCCGCTATTTGCGAGCTTCAGTATTTGCGGGTGATTTTTCCGCAAGCTGTGCAACCTCGGCGCATGCTCAGAACGTACCGGAACCCCAGTCGCCTTGGCCCCCAGTCTCACCGCTCGTGCTGCAAGTATAACTGGTCACCCCACCCCCCGCCGCTCACAGGGCGAGCGCAGCAGGCCCCGTCTGCTCACGAGTATGTAAATTGGTCCCAGCCGGGAGCCGGCACGGCGTGCCCAGGATGCGTTTAGAGTAAATGTGTGTTTTTGCACGGCTGGAATTGTTCTCCGCCGGGCTACAAGATGGGGTGACGGGGCTGCCATTGTGTGCCAGGGGCCGCGCCCACTGCTCGGCTGGCTCTCGCCACCGGCCCCACGGCTCTCGACTCAGCCCGCGCCCCACCGCTCCTGGCTCGGCCCACACCCTGCCAACCCACACTGTGCTTCCCCGTGCACCCGCCTTGGCGTAACACAGCCAGACAACTGAGACAAGCTCCGCTCTCAGGACCATCCTCCAGACCTTATATGGGGAGGGGGCGTGGCTACGGGCGTGGCATACTCGATTACATAGTGGATTCGCTATCTTTGCGGATTTCACAACTCGTGGGAGGCGGACCAGACCCAACAGCCCACGAGTAATCGGGGTTCACTGTATATTTAATAGCTGTTCTGAGAAAAGAAGGGAAGGAGAAAGCAGTAATTGAAAGCACTCTCTAATTCACTAGAGACAAGGGATACACAGAGAATAATTAGTCCAACATTTAGGTTTGTGAACTTTACCTAAAATCTAAGTGACAACCAGGTTTATGTAGTTTTTCATGTGTAACTTGTCTGTGTCTTGTATTTCATAGCTCATTGGAATTCAAATTAGCTCTGCTTGCAACTATTAAATAGAGGTTTTCTCTTTTTTTTTTTTCCCTCCCTTCCTGTCTCATATAGACTTGCTAATTATAAAGCCCTTGCAGAACACAGAGAACAAGAGCTAAGACAGCTAAAAGAAGAACTTAGGAGAGCATACCAAGACCAAGATGTTACTGGTAAATTCAAGATAAATAGAAGGGACTCCTCATGTTAAACATTGAGTTTTAAGGTTATATGGTTAAAGACCACATGGGCTTCCATGTCATGGCAATGGCCATCACAGAGTGCTCAGTGCTGCTTCCTCTGAACCAGGATCAGAACTGTCAGCCTCTGATGGGAATTTTACGTCAGATTGAGATGCAGGCTTTGTAGCTCAAAGGGTATGAGGAGAATTGGGTGCATTGGGAGATGAGATGGGAACTAGACTACATTAGCTGCAGATACACTGCATTAGAATCACAGCAGTTCTTGTGTTTACTTCTTCAGCCACATCATCACTTTTGGAGAGAAGCTGCAGTGGTGGTAGCTCACGTTGCCATTTTTTCCTTCACTGACTGCGCATATGAATATTTAGTTCTAGTCATAGTTATGACATACCTGAAACTGTAACTATTTTAAATGGCCCAATGAAGAACCTTTTTCATTTCTTAATATCTCCCTGGTAGTGTGATTAGTGGGAGGTGTGTGTTTGTGTAGAAAAAATAGTAACTGTTGTAATGGCACTTGTAACCTAGTGAAGTTTAACAAGTCTACTTCTCCACAAAAAGGAGTAGACTAAAAAGTGTATTTCCTTAGTTCTAAGCTCTGTCCAAATGCACACACATGTGTCTAAAACTGTTTTCTAGTGCTGAAAGAAGCAGCTCCTAAGCAATCTCAAATGACCGTTACTTGTGGTGGCGGCAGTGGTATAGTGCAGAGCACACAAATACTTGTTCTAAAATCTGAACAAATGAAGATACAGAAAGAGAACTTGCACCTGAAGAAACAAAATGACCTTCTACTGAGGTAAGTGTAAAGCTGACCAGCAATATGTCAAATCATTTGTTTTATTATTATTTATGTATTTATTTAATTGTGTCATTAGTGTTTCTTTCTGCGAGACCCGTTGAAGTGATTAATCATTAGATTTTCTGGATTATTTCACATCACAAATTTTTATTTAAGTTTGTGATGTGAAATATTAGTTTTATATAGTTTTGAAATTTAAGTTTATTTGAATCACTCTTCTGCTAGTGATTTATGGTTTATAAATGTCTTTTCAACTCCTAAATTGATTACTTTCATGACTCTTAAATGCTGGAAGATACACTTCTCTTTTTTTGGAAGGAATTTTAACTTAAAATTTTTTTTTAAATACCTCTGAAAGCAAGATACACAGCTATTGCATCGCCATGTCTGTGGTATGTCATCTGAAAATACAGGAACTGTCAATTTTTCACGATTTTTTCCTTGAAGAAACTGCTTTAAATTTTTCTTACTTAAATACTGGGGGGTTTTGTTTTGTAGTAATGAGCGTCAGCTGAAAGAAGAACTCAGGAAATGGAAAGAAAGAGCACTAAAATTGAGAGAACGATCCTCAAGAGAAACTACTCGAGAGACAATACCACAGTCTCCAAGAAAGACAGTGCCATATTTCTTTAAAGACCCAGTGTCTTCACCCTCTAAGGAACCTGTTTCTCAGGAAGTTGTGACTCAGAGCCGACCAAGTCCTCTGCCACTGACTTGTCCAACAAATATCTTTGATACTTCTAACTTCGGCATGCTAACAGGTATATTACACAGTGGTGTTGTCCTATAAAGGTTTGGAGAGGTCAAATATAAAGGATTGTCTGATTTGAGGGTAAATGCTCTGTACTTACATATTCAGACCTGTAAGTTGCATAACAGTTTTCCTGCAGTTAGTCAGCTGACTGTTGAAAAGCTGACCATACGAGCTGTGAGGCATATATACACTCTCCAGAACTGAAATACTTAAATGAATCATTCACTCCCTGATGGTTATACAAACTTATTTCTTTTCTGTAGTGGAAGGGTTGATGACTGACCTTTAAAAGCGAATCAGCAGAATACCGTTGTTAGATAGGTGATGCTCTAAAATGCTTTGCTTTTTAACTTCACATTTGTTAATAAGCACAGACTTCCAGTAAAACTATTGGAAGTGAACTGTTGGTTAACTTTTTTCTAAATTTTTCAACATGGTAGACTTTAGTCTTTGATGTTGCATTTGCCACTCTACATGGCTACAGCTGCAGTAATAGCTTTTTGATGGCAGCAATTTGTGTTCCTCAGCCCCACTCCAGATTTTTGTATCTGGCCTGGTGACTTCTGGGAAGTCTCCTAATGATCTACGCTCGTGTATTAATGCTACTGCCCTCATCATTACACTTGCTTCTCACAACTTTCAGAAGGCCCCAGCAGACATGTTGAAGAGTTAACCAGTTTTCAAGGTATCAATAGCAGATTTTCAGAAAGAACATGACACGTTGGTGGTTTTGTGATGGCCAACTTGGTGATACATAGTACAGAGTTTCTCGAAACATAAAGCTATTCAGGGGCAAGCTTTGATAGTTGACATATAAAACACTAGTCAAGATTAAATCACTGTATTCCTACTGCTTGAGAAAGGCTTAAATGTTCTTGTCTTCTGCACAGATACACGTCCTGCAGGCACTGAGTCCACAGAAGAACAACTTAAGCACGTGTTTGGAACTTCAGACAAAGATAAAGCCCCTGAGTGTAGCACCCAGTAAAGATGCTCTGTTGTAAGTCGCTTTTGCGGTGGCTACAACCAGAACCTGCATGTACAAATGATAATTGCTTCAGGTTAAAAGCCATCAGGTTCTTCCATCCTGGCTATCTTGGGAGTTGCTACATGCCACAATTGGGAAAGCTGGAATTTGTGGACAAAAATGGAAAACCAATCGTGCTGCCCAATACCTGCTTATCTGATGATGTTGTACTTTGCCCTTTTGAAGTTGTAGGGTTTTTTGATGGCAACGAAAGCAAAGGTATTGAAGAAAAAAATGGGAATAGGAATGGATCACAAACTAACCTACTGTGAAACTTGTCAGTCTTCAACTTCGCATTCTGTCATTCCTAAAACAGCTGTCTTCTGGATGGTTGATATTTGTATCTTCAGAGTGCTGTTGACTTGGAGGGAAATACTCCTTTTGTTTCTCCCTATGTCGTTCACAAAAACTGCATTTTCACCACGATCTACAACTAGAGTTACTAATTTTCTATTTGCAGAGCACACAATCAAGAGTTCCTCTTAAACTCCTTAGAATGTTTCTGCAGCTCAGCCAGTTATGATATCAAGAATGAATATTGTATCATTCAGTATACCTGTCTGAAGTTGTACATGTATTTTGGAGTTTTTTGCAATAGTAGGCAATAGACAATGCTCTTCTGCTACCCTAGTGAATGGAAAAGAAACCAGATCATTGGAGAAAATGGGCTTTCTTAGTAGGCTACTTATCTGTATTTTGAGAGCTACTTTTATGTATGTTTTATATAAGAAAGTTTGATGTGACAATAAAGTTTAATGTGTTAAGTATTTAAATATTTTTGGTGGTTCACTTCTGCTTCTGATCCAAGGATGTTGATTATAATACATATTCATTGTCTAAAGGCTGTTTTTTGTACTAATCTCATCACTTCCATTATTACTCTTCTTGTCTCTGTTCTCTATAACTTGCTGCAGCAACTGCTTATGCAGAAATTTACTATTGCACAAGTCTAAACCAGATTCTCCTCCCTTTCCTCCCCCCCTACACCCTCTACTGCCAACTAAATAGGAATTTGGCACTCAAAGCCTTGTATCAACTCCTTTAAAAATGAAGCCATCATCATGAGGTGAGAAAGTCATACTTAGAAAAGATACTTGCATCAAAAACATCATCTTTCATTTATGGGAATAAAGCTCTCAGTGATGCTCAGTCTCATAAGCCATTTTGGGTCACCCAAACTAATAAGCAAATGGCTGCATTGACAAAATTCCTGGATATTCAGCAGTTATTGGAATTGAAAGTATCACACAGTAACTATTCACCTGATGGAGGTACTTCAGAGATTTATAATAAAGAACTGACTATCTACTATTTACCTTGAGTAGCTGAAAACTGCCAACTACTGTAACAACTAAGAAATTGCAAGCATTTCTCTCTCAGCCTCTGACCTGGAATATGTTTTGGGAAGCCAAAAATATAGAGGTTCTAAATACCATTACAGAGTTCAGCACTGCAATGTCATCTTCCCATCTGGCTTAGGAGAAATTTATATTCTGACAGGGACAAATGCAAAGTGCTGGTGTGTTTATGTTGAGTTTTTTGTTTTGGGGTTGGTTGGAGGTTTTGGGGGGTTTGTGTTGCGGGTTTATATTTTGTTTGATTTTGGTTTTTTATTTGCCACTTTGATAGAAAGGTATTTCCTGTGGTTACCAGCATTTTGATGTTCTAATAAGTCAATTAAACTGACTTTTAATTCCAGAAGAGGGAAAGAAGGTGTGTGTGTATATATAGAGCTACTTCTTTCATAGACAATTTCCAGAGGGGGAGAGTTGATAATTATTGCTTGCTTTGAACATTTCTAGATTTGAAGATTTTTCTGGTCGTTGGGCTAAAAATAGCAGAGGCTTAGTGCAACAGGTCTGTGTCTGAATTCATTAGGCAAAAGCTTTTAGGGACCAACCGAATGGTAAATGCTTTTAGAAAACAGTCGTTAAAAATTTTGTTTCCTGGGGAAACTGATTTAGAAAGCCTTAGAAAGTTATCATAGTTTAATAGAAAGACAGGATAAACTGAACTCTTGTATATGTGTCCCAGTTTATCCGTAGAAGAGGCTTTTCTGAGGACAAACTAAAGTTTAGGCAGTACAGCAAATTCCTTAATACTATCGGGGTAGCTTTAGGTCCAGTGTTAGCTTATAACTAAATTACTTTATCCTAGAATTTTTCAGTCTGATTTTATTGACTCTGCTTTAACAAATGTAAGCCAAACCACTAGATACCAAAAGAGAAGATAAGTCGGTAAATTACCAGTTTAACAACAACAAAAAATTTAATCCTGCAAGTATTGTCCTACTTTGGAACTTGATAGTTTATATTGCTAAAGAGAGATTCCTTGGGAAAACATGTTTCTGGCCTTTTGTGGTGGGAATACTATTGATCTGTTGAATTCCTTAGGGAAAAGGGACAGCTAATGCATGTGATCCTTTTCTGTCCTTTCCCCTGCAGGAGATAAATCACACTTTTAAAATCTTAAGTTTCACTAGATGGCAGCATCTCAGCATTGCAACAGGAAATTACGTTCGTATAGAGAAACACAAATCCCAACAAGCACAGTAAGAAACGTGTAGAACTTCCTTTTGTACAAAGGTCAGTAAATATAACAAAGGTGTTTGAGATCTCGTGGTGAGTGACTATTACTATATATTTGTAAACGCTTCATAGAATCAGCATGATAGATATTCATTAAAGGACCTAAAGTGCATTTTGCTTCCACTTAAGGAAGGTGATGTGAGGAAGTACTTGAACTGATTTGTCTGATCGGTAACTTCCACGAAAATAGTTTTGTTGCAACTTTTGTCAGGAAAAAAAATCTGACAAAATTTCTCTCTGATCAAAATAAGAGAAATTAATCTGATTTAAGAGGTAGAACACAAAATTTCATTTGGTAATCTAAGTCACAGCATGGATTTGAGCGTCTCTAGAGGATAGCATTGGCTGCAAACTTAAGGGAAATAAGGGTACCTTTGTCTTAACTTCCCAGTCAAGTACTTGGTCTGTTGGATTCATGTGCCTATTTAAAGACTTTGTGTTCTCATGACACCTTTCTACACTGTTGGCTACATAAACAAAATTTGCTCAGAGGATTACAAAACTGCAGAAAGTTTAACTTATGGGGAGCCCAGTTAAGAAACTCCAAATTCTTCACTCTTACTGGAACTCTGTGACCTTATTTTTTAGGCATTTCTTTGAACCATCCTCCTAAGTAAATTTCTCCTTAAATAACAAAAAAATCCATATGAGTGAGGATGGCACTTGCTTTTACTTGTTTGTCTACAACACTATATGCTTTATTTCTTTAAACTTAATGCACCATTTGAGCCTGTGTGCTAGGGTAGAAGAGAGCTGTATTTTGGCTGCTACGCATTGACTTAAGGTAGAAGCTCCTGGGAATTCCTTACTGCTTACCCCAGGCATGCTCAGCTGTTCCCTGAGAACAAGCCACCTGAGGGGTGAAACGAGATAGCTTCACTCCCTCACCAAATTCCTCCTTGCTTGGAGCTGGAAATCTGCTGTGCTAGAAGATTCATAAGACACTTCAGAATAGATGCCAAGACAAGGATATTGTGTGGAACTTATTGCAATCTAGGAAGTTGTTTGAGAAAAACAGAAGGAAGACCTGCTTTCTAAGAACACAATGGGCAGTAGAAACACTAGATTACAAACTATTGTTCTGCTGTTTCATATTGGCTTTTTTTTGCCTCTGCAAGAAAAAATAAAATCCAGTTTCTGTCATAAGGAAGCCAAACTCCTGAGCTTAAATGCCTTTTGCTTTTTCTGAGTCCTTACTATATAATTATAAAACACAAAAAGGAATTTGAGGCAGTCCTGCCCCTCAGAACCCTGGATAACTGAGGGTCATGCTGCAGCCAAGCAGACAATTGCAATGGGAGCGGTACACTCTGGACCCTGTCTAGTTTTTGGAACATATGTGTGTCCCAGGGGGTGGTGTTGGGTCATCTTCTTGTCATAGTTTCAGTGACGTCTCCTGTCTGCACAGGTTGGCACCATGGGGCGGCTGGATGGGAAGGTCATACTGCTGTCTGCAGCAGCACAGGGCATTGGGCGAGCAGCTGCTATAGTAAGTTGGAAGATGTTTGTTCCCCTGTACCTATGCAAGGTCTCTAATGTTAGGCTTGTCTAATGATACCTGCACCAAACCTGTTCCTGAATTAATAAACCATAGATGAAGCCAGAACTATAGTGAAAAAATCAGGGAATAGTGTATGCACTATACTGTATCATGCTGGCTTTGTGCTGTTTGAATATCTGAAAACCTCTACTCTGAGAGGAGATGTTAAGCAAGGATAAAAGCAAGATTTGAGAATGGCTGCAACTGCTTTTTTTAAAATATGTGGTTGGTACTATCTGTACCTTTAATCCTGTATTTCTACGTCTTTGTTCTGGGAGAAACTAAGGACAATAGAGGGAATAGTTCCTGGTCTAAAGCTGAACACAAAGATCCCTTGCAGTAAAGCCAAGACATTTTATCTATATTCAGAGTTGACATAGGGAAGTCTACATATTATTACATATTACTAACAACACAGCTACAGCATTGTTCGTAATCACAGAATATTCTGAGTTANTGCTGGGCCTAACACTGATCCCTGTGAGGAACTGTAAGAAACCCTTTACAAACATTTTGTTTAATTATTGTTAAACAAAATTCAACATATCTTTTAACTTTCCAGTTAGCTTGCAATTCCTTTACACCAGTTCTCTTGCTACTTCTCTCTAACATAACTTTACTGGATTGGGTTTTTTTTTATCTTAGTATCTCCACACTGTAATCAACAACCCAGGAAAAGCTCCTTTAAGTAGGATTTTTGCCAGACTAGTTAGTTTCTCATGCATATAGTTAAGAACGCAGAAGACTGCTGATCTTAGCTCTAACATAAATCACTCAGCCCAAGGAGTAGATAATCTCCCTGATAATTTCAATTTGTAAATATCCAGCGAGCTATGGAAGGCTGCTATGTGTAATGCCACTATTCTCTTAAACTGCACTTGAGACACTTATTTTGAAGATTAAAGGTTACAATCCAAGATGTAAGAATACTTTTGACCCAGATGTTACTTTGTTAGCTGTTGATTTGTCACTAATCACAACACAAAGAAAGCAGGTTTTTAGGGGACCATCAAGAATGAAGGAATATCTCTGCTTAAGTATCAAAGAAAAGTCATTCTGCTTTTAATACTCTTCTATTCCAATGCTTTCAATGCAAGCGATTGTGTTCAAGTTTATATACCACCATTCTCTTTTTACGACTTCTGCCTTTAACTGTCAAATCCCATACCTTCATTTAAATCCAGCAACACAGACAATTCTAGTCCTACGCATATAATGTGCTTACTGGTGCAGCTAAATAAGGGCAATAATAATATCAGTTGTCTTAGTCTGGTTGCTGTTCTCATACTATATTTATGGATTCTTTACTTTAAGGAAAAGATCTCAAATCTGTCTTGTATCATGTATAGTCTCTTAGTTTTCCCCAATATGTTTGGTAATCGATGTCCAGTGCTCCCTGAATGTTAAATGAATGAAAAGTGGGAGATCAGTTGCCTTCAGCCAACTTTTATTTTAAGCCAGAAAATATCTAAGAAGGAAACAGATTTTATTTCTGGTAAGATCTTGAATATCTAAACTGCTTTTCTTGTATTCTTCAGGCCTTTGCTAAAGAAGGAGCTAAAGTCATTGCTACAGACATAAATGAGTCTAAGCTGAAAGAACTGGAAAAATACCCAGGTAAACATAGGTATTAGTTCATATGTTGCAACTTTTGTTGTAGGTTGTCTGAAATATGAGGACAGGAAAGTTTCAAAAGGCCAGGAAAAATAGCAAATATACAGACCAATTCTTTAGATGCTGGCATTACGTTACTCTGTGGTGTGAAATGGCAGATATTTACCATGTAAAGTTTTGCAACATCAGACATGTGGAATAACTTTGAGTGTAATGTTAGTAGCCAGCCCATAGTCTGTTTGCTTTGTTAGACTAATCTCTTCAGAAATGTCTGTATCATTTAACTAAGGCATATAAAGCCTGTTGATGGACTTGTCAGTCTGTCTTCAAAAGGAACAAGTTGTTATCCATTTCAAATCAAATTCTTTCTTAATTTGGACAACACTCAGATGCTTTACAGACATTTTTACAGTATTTCGTGTAGCTGCTCTGGTTAGAGCAGGTTGCTCAGGGCTGTGTTGAATTAAGTTTTGAACATCTTCAAGGATGGAATTTCCTCAACAATCTCTGTAGGCCCCTGTTCCAGTGCAACTGCCTTCATGATTTTAAAGTAATGATTTATGTGAAATTATTTTTCCTCACTAATTAAGTTATATAAAGCTCATTCAGACTACATATGGTCAACTACACATGGGAAGATGGCACGTCATGTGACTGAGTGTATATGATAAGCATGAAAGCCCATTACAATGATATAGGTTCTATAATTCAAGCATTTGAGTGGGATTCAAATTTATTTGGAATGTTTTGTGATAAATTATGCAAGCTCATCTGATGGTGTATGGCAAACAAAACAGTTGGTCATTTTAATTCCCTCGTGAAATTTAAATAGCATGCCATGTTGTCCTTTGCTGTGCCAATTTAACCATTGCACTAACGTACTGTTTAAGTGCAGCTCTCACTGAACTGAAGTTCAATCCTCGGCACTTCAGAAAAATAATCCACTGATCTTCAGTCAAATGCACTGCAGAAAATACCATGTTTTTTCTAGGCATTCAAATACGGGTTCTGGATGTCACCAAAAAGGAGCAGATAGAAAATCTGGCCAAGGAGATTGAAAAGATTGATGTCCTCTGTAACATTGCAGGGTAACCACTTTCCCTTTGATACTACTATTTCTCAAGTTTTCCCTGTCTTCCAGAAGTACTTTCCATTATTTCAATGCATTTTATTTCTTTTAATGGATTTAATATTTAAAACCTTTAATACAAAGTTTTATGTGTTTTCATCAAAACTGAGCTTTTTGTGTGCAGCCATGTTATCCAGGCCAAGACAGATGGTTCTGGCACCTAGGTTTTCCCCACTGTATGGGTACTCTGTACTGATGGCTTTGGCTCTCTTAGCATAACAGTGAGTAAAGCTGATGATCTGCTAGTGCTCTCTGGTTTTCTTTTATTGCCAAGCATTTCATTGCACATATTGAATCTGCCTTGTGTCCTTGATACTCATCACAGTACTTAACTCTTTTCAAGGTTGGAAGAGTTAAGTACGACAAAACAGTGATGGAAAAACGCACATGAAAAGCCATAAAAATGTGAAGTAGAGACAGTAATCTACTTCATGCAATTATTCTAGGTTTGTTCATCATGGGACCATTCTGGAGTGTGAAGAGCAAGACTGGAACTTCACTATGAACCTTAATGTTCGCAGCATGTATCTCATGATCAAGACATTCCTTCCAAAGGTAAGGCTTGGTTGCCATGATTTCTAGTCCCTGATGCACTGCTTTTACGGTGTGAGTTGTTGCCAGTGACAGCATGGGATTTGAGATAAAAATGCACGGATACATCTGTGGACAGAGAAGCCCTTAGGATCACAGTAAAACATTCTCTGCATTGTGTAATCTTTTAAGTAGACAATTTATTTGAAGGGTCTAGTAGAGAAGATTAATTTGGGGTTTGCACTATGTAATCTATAACTAAAATCCTTCAAATGCAGAGTGGTGAGGGAGCTACCATATTATACTACAGCACACGATACCACTGCTACAAAATATTTATAAATAATGTATATTAATGTGAATTTTATACAACTCTAGAAACCATCTGGGGAAGTAGTTCAGTGACACTTTCTGCTTTTAGCAGAACTCAGTTTGATGATGAATCCAGCAGTTTGAGGATGCATGTTGTTTCTGACATAACAACTAAGTTTGAATCTACAAAAACTTGTGGACTGAATAAGGTCTTTCTATTCCTGTAAATGCAAAGGTCGGATGTAGAAGCTGTGACCACAACTGGATGACAACTATTGTTTTCAGTATTGTTCCAGTACTTTTTTTTCATTGTTTTTTTTCCTTGTTGGTTTGTTGGTGGGATTTGTTTCTTAGCTCAACTTAATTTTCAAGGTGGGCTGGGTGTTTTGCTTAACAATTTTCATGAGTATCAGGTTTTATAATGCCTAAAAAGATTATAACTTTTACAAATTTAGCTACAATTCAAAGGTGCTAGAGTGTTGTGTTTTACTCTTCTCCAAAACAAAAAGGGTTTGAATCGGATCAGTGAATTGTTCCATTGGGGAAAGGCACAAGTAGATGTCTTTACAGGGTAACTTACTGTGGTGACAAGAGGGACATGATTGAGAGGTGGCTACCTAGGAAAGAAATCCTTTCCTGATACGTATCATCTCCAACCCTGACATGACTTACGAGAAGCAAGTGAGAACTTCACACTCTGCTTTACTGCTTCAGTCAATGGCACTTATCCATGACAGCTAAGCTTTGTTACCCTGAGTGTCATTTGCTGTTAAGGCTGTTCTGTGAGCTGCTGTAGACTCCTTTCCTGAACTTACAGATGACAAAACAATTTGCATTTTAATGACATAAGTACTCTTTTGCAGATGCTTAAACAGAAATCTGGGAATATTATAAATATGTCTTCTGTGGCATCCAGCATCAAAGGTTAGTAACTTGCTAGATTTCCTCATATAAATCTTTAAAATGATGGGCATGCAAAATAATATGGCACTACTTTGAATTTAGAGGACATTCTAGATTCAAAGTTCTTTCTAAATCCTGTGGAGGCATGCATTTAGAAAACAAGAAAGAGTGAGCACATCAACTCATACATACATGCAAGGAAACAGATGGAAAATTGCAGAAATGCCAAGATCCTTGCCGCTGAATTTTTTCAATGTCTTGTAGCATCCTTTTTACAAGTTTTTATTAATTAAAAAGGAATTACTTCTAGTGATACCTTGCTACATGCGTTCTTCAGATAAACAATGAAGAAATGAAAATTGCATAAGCACTGTAGCTATGAATCCCAAGAAAGCCTAATGGTGACTAACAGATGGATTTCTGCTGTTCCTAAATCTGTTGCTTTATTACCTTTTCTAGACTACTCTCCAAACTTATACTATTGAAAGATTGTGTGTTTTCTTCTAGTGTATGCCTGAGTGGAATTGTGGCAGTCAGCATTCTAGTTAACCTGCCCTCATGGAGAGGACACAGGTGCTACAGAAAATTCTGCAGTCCAGAAGCAGGTGCATATTGAATAAACTTGACTCTTTTTTGTCTTTTTTGTCTTTTCAACCATGTTTCTATGCTGCCTTAACGCGGACCTTCCATTAGGAGTTGTGAACAGGTGTGTGTACAGTACTTCAAAGGCAGCAGTTATTGGGCTAACAAAGTCTGTGGCTGCTGATTTCATTGAGCAAGGCATCAGATGCAACTGCATATGTCCTGGTAAGTGATGTTACATTATTCTGTATCGAGGAGCAGATGCTAGAAAGCCAAATTTAGTTTAGCATTATTAAAAAAGGATAGACTTGCAAGTGGCAACTCAATTTACCAGCAGCCCAAAAGAACAGGACATGCTTCAAAGATTTCTAAGATTTAATATAGAAAAGTTGTTACTTCAGAGGTTAAGCTGTATGTTTAGTCTGTTAATTCAGTATGTGTACTTCATATAAGCATTACGCAGTATTTGAATGTTTCTTTTCAAAGATACAGTCTAGGAAGTTAGAA
Organism: Pitta sordida; assembly: GCA_013390025.1. Taxonomy (NCBI): domain Eukaryota; kingdom Metazoa; phylum Chordata; class Aves; order Passeriformes; family Pittidae; genus Pitta; species Pitta sordida. Next base: position 175,771 of record WEKX01013604.1, on the reverse strand, counting down.
GGAGACAAGGGCTAACGGGCTGGCCATTGTTTAACCACCCGAAAAATATTGAATCTAATTCTCAAAACTCTTGCCCTCTATTGAAATTTAGACTCCTGTGTTATATTGGTAGCTTTGCAGACTTTCTGAATTATATTGTGAAATTGCATGTAAGTTTTAAGACATACAAATAGAACAAATGAATTGCTCTTTTTTTCTGTTGTGATTGCTGATGCAGTTGATTTTTAACATTGCATTTAAAATTTTGCTTAGGAACTGTTGACACACCATCTTTACAAGAAAGAATCAAAGCCCGGCCTAACCCAGAACAGGTGATAAAGCAATTTATTAGCTTGATCATGTGTGTACATATGTTTAACTCTCTTTAAAAAAAAACCCTAAAATAAATATTTAGTGACACTTCTGTCCATATTCAAGAATGTCCCTGATTTCAGACTACCATGGATAAATTAACAGTAGTGTCTACTTTGATAGTGTGGTCAGCTTATACTCCACAGTCTTAAAATGCCTCAGAGGATACGGTTTTTTAGTAAATAGAGGATCTGTCAGCCTTGGAAGCAATGGAACTGTTGGATACAGTATCCAATGCAAAAGTAGAGGACATTTTCTATTGTGGCATGTGTCTGCCACAAACTACTGTAAAACCTTGATAGAGTATTCTAGCCTGTNGCTAGTCAGTGCACTAAAGAAAGTTATGTCTACAGGCGTGTTTCCAATATTGCTTTGCACATGTCAACAGATTTAAAATACAGTAATTGCTTTTTTTATTTTTGATATACCAAATGATCTTGTCTATCCAGGCACTGAAAGACTTTCTAGCAAGACAGAAGACTGGTAGGATGGCTACTGCTGAAGAAGTGGCCCATCTCTTTGTGTACTTGGC